>BFEA01000162.1:1728777-1743329 GCA_003427395.1 Chara braunii | reverse complement strand
ATGTTTGCCAAAAAAAAAAAAAAAAAAAAAGGTAGCCCCTGACTTTATTGCGCCCATCTGCTTTCATCAGAGTTGGAGCTCATGGTCTATTTATCATTTGTTACAAGTGCACCCAGTAGAACAGGATAGGATAGATGTGACAAGTGTGGGACATAGGTGGTTTCGCACAGAGAAAATTGAAGTGGAAAAGCAGTCATGTGATAAGCCAAGGTTTGTACCTTGCAGCTTCACGTACCCTTCGGATTAAACCCCAAAGTAAGCCTCGAAGTACGAATCTTTGCTAACTAAACATCAACTTAAACACGTACAAAGAAAGACTGAAAAACTTGAGTCTATCCAATTGGCCATCCCCCTCGCCTGGCAAGCAGGATTGAAAAAAGGCCCAACGATAGAAAAGCATGACTGGGTGGTGCGATATGAGGCCCTCCACACCCGAAAAATGGTATGTAGAGTGGTCAAAAAAAGGGACAATAATGTCTGCCTCCAGGCCTACCGGATAACCAACCAACAAGCCAAGGTCCGAGGACGACGATACAACAGCCAACTGGACCGGCCTAATAAGAATCAGAGTCATTGAAGGAGCCGATCACACATATCATGTGTTTGAGCCGGCCACCCTCATTTGTGCCCTCCCTTTCGATCCTGCTGATTGGGAATGGCCACAGATGGGGGAGCGCAAGTCACAAAAACTGTGGCAGTACACAGTTAAACAGGGGCATCGCATACTGCACACAAAACACCTGTTGGCACGAATAATCCAAAACAAATGGGAGAGAGACTCGGTGCTCCCTACGATCGACTGGGGTCAACTCATGTGGGCGCCATACTCAAACATAATGCCTACATCACATAAAGCCCTCCAATGGCAAATCCTATACCAATGCCTCCTACTCCAGACTGGATCGTATCTAGAACACAGTTGGAGCAGAAAGGGTGTCTCTCTCCCATCTGCAGATACTCTGGCAGGTCCGCCCAACCCATGAGAGTCACAATGGAAGACTGCCTCCTGGCCTGCCCGATGGCTGCCCAGATCTGGAGATGGTGGGACGCGGCCTGGTACTCGCTAATGGGTTCCCGATACCTGTGGGATCTGCCACTGCTCCTCCTTGGAAAACATACAGGCATCCCTCCCAGTGGACCCCATATGAGACCAATGTGTTCCAAATAACAAGGTTGGAACTCCTCATGATAGTCTGGAGAGCACGCTGTTCATTCGAAAGACACACAAATGCCTTTGGTTTCATCCAGGCCAAGGAAAATATGGCGGACTATCTGCACATTACAACCAAAGCAGCATGGGACAAACTTAATGCCACAAAAAAAATAATTGAATAGGACCCGCTCCTGACAGTCACGTCAAAAAAACAGAAAGTGGAGGAAGCCACAACCCGGTTCTTTGAACAGTGGTTGGGCCCCCGGAAAGCCTTGGCCGACATAGATGACTCACAAATCAAATGGAAACACTGGAGAGAGGATGAAAGAAACTGGCCCTTCATGTCCCTCACTGAGTTCCCGGTCCCTTTAGCCTCCACTCCCCCATCCTTCGTCCTCATCCACCAATGACCCCCCGCCTCCCCCACCCTTTAGCCGCCCTCTATCCTCCCCCCCCATCCCCTCCACTGAAGAAAGGAAGATCGGCAGCTCAAGGGAATACAGGGACAAGCACATACGGCCAGCTTCTCCGACTCTCCAAACCAGCAACAACATCGCTCAGCATCGCTCGGCATCCTATCACCAGGAGGTTGAAGAAACGAGAAGCAGACCATACTCTACAGGCGCTCAGTGTCGCTCGGCTTCAGTCGGGCGTGGAAGAAACGAGAAGCAGAACATACTCTACAGGCATCTGGACATAATCTCTCCCCATAAGGAGGACCTTCCCCCACTACCCAGCAACACTACATACAGCACGACTATGGCTCACGGCGGACCGAAATACTTGGGGGATCGTCAGGAGCGAGTACAAAACTGCAGGGAAGAAGGTGGGCCTGGGGCTAGAAGTGTGTGGCGGGAACACGAATGTAAAGGCTCAAAGTAGAGTTTAGGGTTTAAAGGTTTAAAAGTAGGATAACAGTTTGAGAGGCGAAAGCAGGACATGCTGCTATAATCTGCACAAATCTGGACATACCCCACAGCCAGGCAGGTGGATAGGCATACTCATACGCCACATTCAAAAGACTAGGATACACAGTGCTGCTTCACACTGCATCACTACTAATTTCCAGCCAGTTTCCCATACAGATCGTCAGATCCTTTGGGCTTCCAACATCGTCAACACGCCAGGCAAGAGAAGGGAGAGGGTATCGAGTAAGAGCCCTGCGGAACTGTATTCTATCGTGCCCCTACTCACCTCCGGGCGACCCTCTCTGCAGAACTTCTTAGCTAACAAACTCCAGGCATAGACAGCATGCAAAACAGATCAAGCTAGAGAGGGGGGTGCGCACATGATATGGTGGGTCTGGATGGTGTCAGGGTTTTAAAAATGGGTGACAAAGAAACAGTCATTAGCGGAGCTGCAGGACTGGGCTGAGTTGTTAGATTAAAGGAGCTCCAAGAAGGGAAGGGTATTACTAGCAGCTCCACGGGTCAGTGGAGCCCCACATCAACAAGACAAACAACTGCAGCCCTAGGAAAAAACAATCGAAAAACCTTTGAGCCACAAGATGTATCAAAGGGACGCTGGACACGGTTTCCAGCAGGTGCCACTCCCCACCAATAGATGGAGCAGCCTGACAGTCAAGCCCTCAATCCTAGCGGTTTCACCGCTGAGATAGAGGGATGGCACATGGGCTTAAAAAAAAAAAAAAAAAAAAAAAAAAAAAAAAGGGCTCTGTTTTGAATTTCTGAGGGCCATCTGCATGCATCTTTTGGATTTGCCCTTGACCTTGTTCAGAGTGGTCTAATGCGGCCGATTAGCGACCACGTGGGAATCTCAAGAAATGCTTATGAATTTCGATTGACGGCATTTTTCATTTTTCTTTGGATCAGCAGGTGCTTGCGCGACCATTTTTTAGTTCTTGCTTGCTATGCAAGCTCGCTTCCCGCTTTGTGCGCGTATACCAACCCCATTTCTTGCTGTCCTTCATCTCCGTGCACCTCTTCATCTTCCTGCAGACCTTTTGTCTGATCCCCTCCTTGATTCTTCGGCACGGTTGATTGGTCGTCAGTTGGGTTGGTCGGATCAAGCCACAAGGATGGACTTCCGCGCGCGGTTCGCTCGGCCATCACAAGCAAACAAAAATTTTGATCATCCCACCTTCTTCGACTCTTTGGAACCTTCTTCCTTCTCTCTTCCTCATGTATGCCCCTCGCTACCCACAATGCATGCTGGTGCCCTGCCGCCTTCCCCGCTATAAATTTGTCCAACCTCTTCCTCTCCCTCTCTTTGATCTTGGCTGCAATGCTGCGTGAGCTGCATGCAAAGACTGAAGCGCCGAACAGGCTCGACGTGCCCAAGGACGGGCGGAGTGACGACATGGGGTGGAATTAGCGGTAGACTCCGGGTAAGGAATTTGCAGGGACTGAGCGGTGATGGAGACGGGAATGCCGCCAGCAGCAGTGCTTTGTGGCCGTGGCTGGTTTGCGCTCGGCCGGGTTTGGTGGCTGAGCACGCTAGTGGCCGTGTTGTTGTGATTTTTGAATAGTGCTTCTTCTCCATCGCTGCTTTGTCTATTGGTTGTGTGCGCTAAAGACTAAGTGTGAATACTCAGTCGTGTGCATGGCTTTGGCCGTGAGTGTCTATGGATGTTGAATGCTTCGCTGTCAAAAGGTCTGTGGATGTATGAATGTGGGAAGACTGGGCAGTGGTCCTTGTTGCATTTGCGCACATGAGTGCGGCCTTGGGGTAATTGGGTCTTGGACATCTGTCTGCGTGCATGAGTCTGCTGATGCCCTCTGTTCCCTGACTAACTATCGATCCCCGCGTTTAGCGCGCGTGCGAGATCCTCGTCGACCTTTTTCCTCCCTGCACGCAAGGGCAACGTGTCAATTTCTTAGTTCACCCGGGTGTCTGGGCAAACGACCAAGGACATTGCGTGTGGGGACTTAGTCGCTCCACCCGATCTCCCTGCCTGCCGGCCATCGCCATTTTGACAAGGTGACAATTTTGGTTGGAGTCGTTACAAGTAGTCGCTGAAATTTTGAAAGTGGGATCAGGTGATGCAGGACGAGGTGAGACTTGTATGGAGTCGAGGTTCGCCACTATGAACGTGAGTGCGGGTAACTGCCGATGCTCGAGCCTTGCATTGATCTGCCATAGCGACCTTGTATGGAGTCGAGGTTCGCCACTATGAACGTGAGTGCGGGTAACTGCCGATGCTCGAGCCTTGCATTGATCCGCCATAGCGACCTTCCTCCATTTCCGGTCGCAGACAAGGACGACCCTTACTGCGATGCAGATGTGTGAAGGGTGCTATTGCGGACCGATCGGGTTCACTTTTATAATCCGTCGAAGGCATGTCATATAGGGGGAACGAGGTTCGTTTTGATTGATCGCTTTGCTTCTCCCTCGCTGAGCTTGCCTTATACGGACTTGCCGGTGCTTCCTTGGTCCGCGGCTCATGCCACGTGGAAACCCCAGTTCAACTGTCGGCGGTGCCGGCTAGAAAACTTGTGTTCCTGGCAGAGGTTGGTGCTGGGGCATGAGGGGTCCGTTCGGTTCCCATATCTCCCCCGCAATGCGGGGGCTCTTTCCGCGAACTTTAGGACATGGGTACCTCCGCTCCAACCCCCGTCATTGATGAGGGACCGAACCGATTGGACAGGCTCCGCGGACCTGACTCGGATACCTAGGGGTCCATCCGGTTGCCAGATCTGTCATTGGGCCCCCACGAAAAGGGCGGCGTGAACCTAACGAAAGAAAAGTGATAGATTCACTATCTTTTCGAACAGTCTTGGCGGTTATATCTTTTGTCAAACAAGTTGTATCCCCCTAAGTCAAAGGGCAGAATTTTGTCGATGCCCCACCCTTCTGTGGCTATCTAGATTTTGGAATTTTGTGGTTACCCTTGTCGGCAAGAGTTTCTGAAACATCCCTCGGGACTGAGGCGAGAACCCCAGTTTTGCCCTGTCGGTTCAACCCCCACCCAAAATCCTCGGCCACGCCCCAATTACCCTGATAGGCGTTCCCACGGGTACGGGACGTTGCATGGGGCGTGAGGTTGCGTATCACAGTCAATTAGTTGTGGGTGAAATTTTCAGATAGGGACTGGGATTCGTAGGAGAGTGGTGGAGCTAGGACACAACAGTAGGATCTGGCACCCGGGTCGGGATGAAGAGGCTCCCCTCTCTCTCATCTTCCCTTATCTTCCCTTATCTTCCCACAACCCATACAACCCAAACTGTTTTCAAATTGCATACACTGTTTTGATGGGGGAGAAAAGAATAGCATACAGTGACAATGGGGAGCTGCCGACCAGGGCTGGGATAAAAGATAGATAAAGGGTGCTCCAAGATGGGTTGGGTGTTTGAGCAGCTCCAAGGGTCAATGGAGCCCCGGAACAGCGACAGAAACTAATACAGTCCCAGGGAACAACAATCAGCAATATTTTTCTGTGAAAAAAAAAAAAAAAAAAAAAGTTGTGCTTTCCCTGCAGAGGATCATCCGTCATCCAATGGCTGATGCTATAGACATGAATTTGATTTTCTGCAGGATGTTGTCTGCAAGGAAAAGATACAGAAAGGTCTCTGACAGCCCAGAAGGCAATGAGCCAATTCCTTATCCTTGTCTTCGATTGAATAAATACAAAAAGGCAAGAAACAAACAAGACAGACCCTTCGTTATCAGGGTGCGTTTTGTTTGGGGGAAGACACACCCATGCTTCAGTCCAAATTTGGGGAAGGACACACCCGAATTCAAAATCAGTCCGCTGGAGGGGCCTGGGACGTTTGGCTAAACGGCCAGAGACGGCTTGGTAAGTGGGGGGATGCCCCAGGATTGCCTAGGACAACCTTTTTTTTTTTTTTTTTTTTTTTTTCGGGAAAACCATCCCTTGCAGGTGATAGTGATGCTTGTAAGAGCAGACACCACTATCACCTTTGGGGGGGCTCCATCTATTGGTGCGGAGCTTGACCTGCTGGAGACCGGGTCCAGCGTCCCTTTTTTTACATCAGAACTTCAATTGTGGGATGTTCCTGCCAGCATTCATTACCCTGGGATCCGGGGGATTGACTGAGCAGGATATTGGGAGGAAGGGGGAACCTCTTCACCCTAGTCTGGTGCCATATACATCATAACACACTAGTTCCTCCCTTCTCCTGAGTCATGTTGAGCCATACTGCTAGCTGGAAACCGGGTCCAACGTCCCATTGCCTGCCTAGGTGCCAGGCGGAGTGAACGGGAGGGGCCATTGGGGGCCACCAGAGGAACCTCCTTTCATCCCCTTGCCTGCCCCATGACATATAGATTTTGTATATGTTTTTTGCTGGAAACCGGGTCCAGTGTACCATTGATAACTCCTATTTTACCTTAATCTACATGCCATCATTGGAACTTGTGGCCCTGCCAGCATTGATTGCCCTGGGTCTCAGGAAATTGACTGTGCAGGGCCTACTTCTGAAGGAGAAATTATATTGTGGGTAGAACAGATTAGAAATAGGATCAAGTACCATCCCACATACATACTTCCAGGGCCATCGGATGGGGGGGGGAAGGGATCAGTGAATTCCTTAGCCGGTCGCAATGGTTCCCTGGGGTCCACCTTTGTCCATTCATGAAAATGCAGCGACTAATCTTTTTCTAACTCTACCCTTAACAGGGTTAACCCTCCTTGAGGCCCTGTCCCATCCTCCCATTGTTGGTCCGATCGCCATTCCTGTTGGGTTTGTTGCTGATCCCGCCTGTCTCCTGACCAGCTCACTTTGGCCACCCAGCCCCCCCGGTTTCCTGCCAGCCAATCCTCACAAAACCGAGAGATGATTCTGTCGATGTCCACCCTGGTGTGTGCCAGGTTCAGTTTCTCTTTAATGGCCAGCCATTGGGCTGTGATCTCCTGTTGTACTAGTGCTCGTAGTTGCTCCGTGACTTCCCCCTCTTTGACCCTGGCCCCTTCCAATTCTAAGATGCATCTTCTCCACCATATTACCCATAGGATGGTGCACCTACCCAGGCGGTACATGTTCTCCTCAAAGGTGTTTCCTCGCAGTTGGGGGTAGTGCCCCAATAGTATGGCCCTCCAGCCCCATGGTCATGCTGAGCCTGGGAAAATATGCCGCCAAATCCTATCCCACCATTGCCATAATAATACTGCTGCTGGGCACTGCAGGAAGATATGTTCCATTGTCTCAGGGCGCTTTTTGCCTGGAAAATTTTGGAGACATCTTCGGAACCAGGGAAGCGCCCTTCCTTGCTGCTCCAGCTGCGTGTGGTCAATCAACCAGTCGTTGGTCGGCAGGCACCGGTGGGCAATTTGTCACTGCAAGGCAGAGATTTTGGCCGGCCTTTTTATGTGCTCACTAAACCACTGGACGGGCTTAAGCAGACCTCTATCTAGGTTAAGGTGGTGTTGCCATCTGTCCTCCACTACATCTTTCAGCCTGGGCCTTGGTCTGAGCATTCGGTATACTGTCTTAGTCTTTAGGGTGGCTAGTGTTACCGGTCTCGCCTTCCCCTCCCTTCCCAAGGTTGTTTGGCCATTCCACGACCATCTCCATTCTTCGGGGTCGAAGGGGAGGTCCCCAATCGGGGTCATTGGACAATAGGTCCTCCAACTCCCATCCTCTTTTATTACCCTAATGTGATAGACCTCCCTTCTCTCCTTCCAAGAAATTGTCGACTCCCTTGTAGCTGGCCCTTACCCGTGACAGCAAAACATTCGATCAATAACAACAAACAACAGTAACAACAGCTATGTACCCAAACCTTTCGCTGTTGGGGCGGTCCCTGGGAGCGCTTCGCCGCCCGATGCTTTGACGCGACGGCTGGCTCCTCGGTGAGGGTGAGAGTGAAAAGTGGTGGGGCGCCATAAAGGCAGCTTCGAGGCGTGGATATGAGGGCGGGGTGAGAGATCAGCAGGCGGATGACAAGGCGGGAAAGCTTTTACGGGGCATGGAGGAGCAAGCTAGAGGTGTCCAGGCGTTGCTGCTGGCTTTTCTCTTTGCTGTTGCCGCTATACACTTACGACAACATATCTCACAGCGAAGTCTCGTTGGAGAGGAGGAACGTTAGGGGGAGTAGAGGGAGGTTGGTATGGAGTTAGGTTTTCTACAGGTGGGCAACGTCAGCAACAATGTCACCCCTTCATCTCTTTGGGCTACCTGTGAGGGGCGGCTGGCAGGCTCAGCGGTTTAGTCTCGCGACGTGGTTTGGAGTAATCATGGCTGTTGTCCATACTATCTTCATCGTTCGGTTCTTTGGGATGGTTGATTAGTTGTCAACCACAGGCGACCGAGTTGCTTGAGAGCCGATAAAGGAGGAGGTGAGGTTTGGAGAGAGGGGGGATGCTTATAGGGATGTCGAGGGTTTGTGTTTTTCCTCTTCATGTTTTGTTGTGGTGATTTTGTGATGACCTTGATGAGATTCTTAACGATGTGATTCTCAACTAATTTTGTTTGGTTCAAATAATACTTGTTAGCCCTTTTATCCTTGAAGTTTAGTATAAACAATAATTCTGATTAATCGTGACGCATTTGGGTTGCTTATTTCTGAATTTCTAATTTGATTGCTCTACGATGGTTTGTTCGATTTTGCATTACCTGTTTGATCATTTTATGTCGTTATCCTTGATGTTCAACCAATGATGACGATTCAATATTTGTGCTACCAGTTTATCTTTTCTATGCGGTAATCCTAGATGTTCATACGATATTTTTTTCCGATTAGCATTTTCCTAATTTACGGTCTGAGCGATTTCCTGAACCCTGGGTTTTGGAAATCAGAGTCGAAAGTCCGGTTGGACATCGGAATCGTTTGTATTTCCTTTGGATTTTCAAATTCATCAAATTGTATATTCGGTCTGAGCGATTTTCCTTTTCTTAATCTTATTTGTATCTCGATGGATTTTCTGATTTTGATGCTAATTAGTTTTTACTTGAAATAGGTCTTAGCGATTTCTCTACTTCCATCTTATTTGTATTGATGGATTTTCTGATTTCGATGTTATTTAGTTCTTACTTAGTAATTAGTCTTAGCAAGAGGGTCTAAACCTGTGATATGTCGACACCTTTGGACTCTCTAGTTTTAGTTTGTTCTTGGGGGTATGGAAATATTGAGGCTCAACATGAGCTTTGTAGGGTTTGGGCTCACAAGTATTGATCGGGGTTATTTCCTCAGGATTGGAGCTCCTCCCTGCGAGAGCTACACAAGGTGGGAGGTGTTGTCCTTGAGAGGGTAGGGGCGGTATTGTGGGATTGTCCTTTTTTGGGTCGTGCTGATCTTTGGGTCGGATCAATATGGTGGTTGGGGAGAGTGGATAAGGGGTGCTGAATTCAGCAAGATGGGACATGAGAAAAGGGAGAATTCCAACTCTGCGGGGGCATACTCTCGGGGGAAATTGTGTATTGCTGAGGGAGTGGGAATGACCGTTTAGGGGGCTGTTCTGAATTGGGGCCGGTGTGGTGAGGGGGCACCTTACGGAGGAGGCAGTGTATGGACTGAGGGATGTTTTTGAGGGAGGAGTAATCTCCGAAATTTTTTTGTGAGTTCTTCATGATTGATTGAGCTTCAAATAGACACCGGGACCGCTACAGGATGAGGGGTTATTTTTCCCTCCTTTCCTCTCGTTTCATGGAGGTAGACTGGGTTTTCTCTGCCTTTGTCTGAGCCAAATTTCTCTGAAAGAGGGCAGGGGGGGTTAGAACCGGAGGATGGAATTTAGTCAGGAGGTTCTCAATAGAGGAATGACTGTTAGGCAAGTAGGTCAGAAGAACGAAGCTGGGACGACCGAGGCCGGTGCTGGAGCTTTGACTCTGTGACCTGGGGGGAGCTTGAGGCTTGTGGAGTTATGCCGAGGGTGGAAGGCATAACCAGATCGTTCGACGAAGCGGACGCCGGGGTATTAACCCTATAACCTGTTCAAGGGTTTGCCGTTAAGGGTAGTGTCGAGGGAGGCAAGCACTTCCTATCCGTCGGAACTAGGTTGGTTAGAACTGGGGAAGGTTGCGGTGCCCTGTTACCCTAGCATGAAGGGGGTGTGAGATCAAGTGAGTTCTCGTACGAGAACTGAAAGCCTGGACAAACTTTCTGTCTGTTGAGGGGGGAATTTTGGATAGTAGGCCATGCCTTTCCAGATATTTTCAAAAAACAAAAAGAATTAGTAACTGTGGTTCGAGTAACCTAACATTAGATCGGTAGGTCAGCAGTTATCCATGATTTTCTTAAAAATTCTTCTGGATTTCTTTCATAGTTCTCAGATTGTTCTTAGCTGAAATTCTTAGATTGTTCTTAGTCGAAACTTGTAGTTATCTTTGGTTTTCTTAAATTTCTTATGAACTCTTGTGGTGGTTATCAAATTCTTCGTAGCTCAAATTCTCAAGATTGTTCTTAGTCGAAGCCAGATAACCACTCCCCCCGGTCTTTGAGTTCCCTGTTTTTTTTCCCCCATCAAACAATACCTTAGTCGAGTTGAGCTGGTATGGTCGAGATATAGAGGTAAACCACCCATCACAATCCTAGTGGGACCTGTCAAGATGGAGAAAGGGAACAGGAAAATTAGATCTCTGCCCCGGTCGCCCCCTGGGCGCAGAACCTGCCTCCCTATCCCCCCTCACACCTGGTCGATCCACCTAAGATATGGTGGGGAGGATAGGCCAGCGTATCTACAGTACCTGTGGGACAAAATGGGGGAGGGACTAGTATGTAGTTGTGTTTCTGGCGCCGGATTCAAGGTGAAGAAGTCCCCCCCATCCCAATATCATGCTCAGTCAATCCTCTGGATTCCAGAGCAATCAATAATGGCAGGCATCCTCCAAACATCATACAATTTTCCCTCTATGTATCATACTGTATCAATCTACGTAAGGGATGCTGAACCCGTTTTCCAGCAGGCGACGCTCCCCACCAATAGATGGAGCCTCTCCCCAGGTGTTAGCGATGTTTGCTCTAAACAGCATCGCTAGCACTGAAGGGACTGTGTGTTTATAAAAAAAATAAGAGTTGCTCCGTGCAATAAATCACAGGAAATACTTCTTTCGCAAACTCGTTTTGTAATACAATCTCACAAAGGTTCCGCTGTACACCGACTCATCAGTGCTTTGGTTCCGTTGATTTCAGGTTGGGGAGACTACTTCAAGTTTTCGGAATGCTCTGCAAAATAATAATAATAAATAAATAAATAATGACCCTGGTATTTCAAATCTTTTGTATCATTTTATATGGGACGCTGGGCCCGGTTCCCAGCACGTGTTGCTCCCCACGAATAGACTGGAGCATTTGTCCCCCCCCCCCCCAAAAAAAAAAAAAAAAGATCAACCATGTGCACACGGCCTACCTATGTTCCATGACCGAGTAGTCCTACCCAATCCCCTTCCTCTAAGCAAGGGCCTTTTCTGAGGGTGGTGTACCATTGAAGGGGGGAACTTTCAATGAGTTTTTTCAGAGCCGACTCTGTCAAGTGGTAGTATCGCAGACATCCTCGCATTCTTTCTGCACTCTTCCATTCCGTGGCTGTCGCGTCCCAGAGATCCCCCACCCTCTTGATCCCGTGCTTTACCCATCCCCTCCATGGGGGGTCTGAACTACTAACTTGGCCGAAGGAGTCCGTGATTAGCCTATTGCCAAACAGGGGTTGCCTAAAAACTTCCTCCCACCTTTCAGGTAACAAACGGTCAGGAAATGGGAGTTTCCTCCATGTTTGCAGGAGTCGTGTCCAATGCTCATCCACTGGGTCACCATTCCTATGCTTTCGTGGTAATCTCCAATACCTGTCCTCGAGCCATACCAAAGGATCAATCTCTGGGGGGGGCTCCGGGGCCAGGGCCGAGATTTGTGCCAAAGCAAGGGGAACTTAGGGGGAGGATGGTGCAAAGATGAGATGTTGGATCCAACGAAGGGTGAGGGTTTGAAACTGCGTGGAGGGATCTACAATTCCGAGCCCTCCTCCGGCCTTGGGCTGAATCACTGGTTCCCACGCTATAGTATGGGTATTGTCACTGTCTCCCCTCCATAAAAAGGCCACCAGCTGCCGTTTCAGCACCTTGAGCCCTCCATTGCTCATGGGTCATAGGATGGCTTTGTACCAGAGAGTGGCCAATACCACATTATTGATGACCAGGGCCCGCCCAAAAATTGATGTGTGTTTGCCGTTCCAACTCGCTAGTTTGGCCTGTGCCGGTCTTGCCAGCCACTGATCGTTAGTGTGGGGTCTTCCTTTTGCTGTAACTGAAGCCCCAAGGATTCTAAGAGGATCGTCTGGGGGAAGCCAAGTAATTTCGGGTTCTCAGGGGGCCTTTCCCCCTGGTGGTGCAGCCACCAGCCCACGGTCTTTTGCCCCCAGTTAACGGTCATGTCTGAGAGCCTACAGAAGCGTTTCATGAGGGTCTGGACAGCCTGGGACAACACCGGGCCTGCTATTACTGCTTTTTCAAATTGAGGGCCTGAGTTGCTAGTGGTGGTGATACGAGCATCCACCACTAGTAGCCCGACTGCTGGCTCCATTCTATTGGTGGGGAGCTGCACCTGCTGGAAATCGGGTCCATCGTCCCACATACATATTAATAAAAACCACAATTTTAGATAAAGTACTCAGAGAGTAGGATCTGCCTCTTCAGCCTAGACTTAGGTCGCCAGATACTTCTTCCAAAGCTAGCATCATTCTCGCCTAATCTTAGCTCCCTAATAAGCAAAAGGAACTATCAGGGACTGATATCCCTGTTTTTTTGGGATTTAACCATATTACAAAACATACCAATGCAAGTCTACTAAGGCTAGGTTTGAGAGTGAGAAGGGGTCAGGAAAACAATCCGAAGATCTGAGTGAGACTCTTGATGGAAGTGAAAACCAGTCCTTGAAGCACAGATGGTAGTCCCTCTTCAGGTATTCCCCCTTTCTTCCCTTCCAAGCCATTTCACCTCTCCCAAGCTTTCTCCTTCATATCCCCCCAACCATTCTTGATTGAATTCTTAAATACAATTGATGATGTTTTTTTTCAGGTGGAACAATTGTATTTTGGATCTCACCATTAGCCAGTGTGCCCGTATTTCTGTCTGTACAAATTGAGCAATTAAATCAACAAATTCCTTTCCTTCTAGTTGTACATCTTCTCTTTCATGTACACATATTTTGTACCACAGAGCCCACAGAATAGCTTTTCTTCCTATGTAAAAAAAAAATTGTCCGGAATTCTGATGATTGTGTTTCTAGTGGTACCCACTGGCCCAGGAGAATGGTTTTCCAATCCCATGGCCAGTCAATGCCCATCAACCTCCTCAACACACTGTCCCACCTTCTCCATATTAGAATCGTTCCTTGGCATTGAACAAACACATGCTCAATTGTTTTTCTGATCTTCTTTTGTGGGAAGACAGTAAGACACGCTTTACACCATGAAAGCGCCAACCCATGTTTCTCCAGATTGGTGTGATCTATGAGCCAATTATTGGTTGGTAAGCAACGATGGAGAATTTGTCATTGTAAGGAGAAAAATTTAGCTGGTTGTTTTTTAAGTTTATCAAAGAGTTTGAAGTTCTTTATACTTTGTGCATCAATGTTGAGATGTCTTGTCCATCGTTTTCTTATTACGGACGACACATCCACTCTTGGTCTCATCAACCGATATATTGCCTTCACCGTTAGAGTTTGTAGAGTACGGGGTTTAGTCCTTTTCGTTGTTTGCCATTTCCATTCTTCTGGGTCTATGGGAAGGTCAGGAATTGGGCATTGAGGGTAAAAGACTCTCCATCATGTGGTTGCTGACATAAAGATTACTCTAATCCTAAACATATCCTTAAAGGGAAAAAATTCAACTTGCTTAGTAGATGAAGCTCGGATTACATGCTTTGCTGTTATTTTGAACAAGGTCACTAATGCTCCTTCATTTAATATACTCATTATTTGCCCAACCCGCCAATTTTATGGGTCGTGTGTAATCATCACAAAGTCTCCTTCTTGAAATCTTATCCCTCTTCTTAATTTTCTGACCCATGCCAGGGGCATAGAGCTAATGATTCGGTCCAAATTCTGGTCCAATTTGTGTACGTAAGTAATTGTTTTCCTAAGTTGATCTGCTGTCTTCCATCATTTTTTCTTCTGATCCCAAATGTCTTTGACACCTATTACCCCTTTTTTCACCTACTATAACCATGGAGGAGTATAACTATTATACACACAACCATTAACATCCGTTATCCATCTATTCCCGAAAAGTGGTTGTCTCAAGATCTCCTCAAAACGTGTGGGTGAGGATTTGTTTGGAAGAGGTAGTTTTCTCCACGTCCTCAGTAGGGACAGCCATAGATTATCTAACAGTAGATCTCGACATGCTGCTCTTCTTTCCCCTTCGAATTTCGAACGTGCAGAAGGACGAGGGATATTTCAAAATAAGTTTTCTACCTATGTAAGGGGATGTATTTCTGGTGGTGCTATCCAGGGTTGTCGACCCCCGGACCCGGGGCCCCGGCGGGGG
>BFEA01000162.1:1636653-1649620 GCA_003427395.1 Chara braunii | reverse complement strand
TCTCTCTCTCTCTCTCTCTCTCTCTCTCTCTCTCTCTCTCTCTCTCTCTCTCTCTCTCTCTCTCCAGCATATGCGAATAGAGTGAGGGAGAAAGAGAGAGACTTAGGTTTGTGCTCCACAGTCCACCTTCCGCTATTTTCGACGTTTTTTTTCTGCAGACTTGCCAACCTTCTGCTATTTTCAACGATTTTCCAACAAACTTGCCAAACCTTCAGGGAACCAAGTGCAAGTGAGACCCTGAAGCTGAAATCCTGCCGTCGGATCTTTTGGCCACTGCAGGTTTAAAGAAATTCCCTGGCCAAAGAGTAGGGGATCTGGTGCTGCTAAAGGAATGTGGTACATAAGAGCTCAACAGCCAATGCCCGATTGTGTCTGGAGAATTGAGGATTATTCTGGCGCGGTGGAGATTCCAACCACCTGTTGGCAGGTGCGAGGAGGGGCTGACTCGTTAGGAGAACCCTTGCTATTCTCTGAGGAGCAGCTTCCCCTCCCCCCTGCTGACCAATTGTTGCCCGTTTGTGTATTGGAGCAGAAACAAAGCTATAGACCTTTTTCTTTGCAGGTGCCTGTGTATAACTTGCCAATCGACCCGAGAGATTGGACGTGGGAGCACCCGTTGCGTAACAATGAAATGGTCAGCTTATCAGAATATACCACAAAGCTGGGCTACCTAATAATGACGCCGCCAACAGATGTTAACTGGACTGTGGCCAGAAGATGGATGGCAACAGGGTGGGTGGCAGACACTGTAACAAGACTCTCTGCAGCACTCCCGGCTTTCTGGAAGCAGTTAATGGACCTGGTGGTAAGTAAGCACTCAAGTTTGCTTTGGTTATTGATGCACCTGGCACTGCCAGTTAATATCTGGTGTGCTAGAAGAACGGCGAAAGCGGCACCGGAATGTCGGGTGTGCCCGGGGACTCGGATGGAAGACATCCAACACTTCGTGCTACAATGTGATCTCTCTAGGCCATTTTGGGAATGGTGGAGACAATCGGGCCTGCCGATACCAGGGGTGGACACCCGCTGGGGAGTCAACCTCATCCTCCTAGGGACTGCTGCCAGGAGAGCGAGGCCGCAGCTGCAATACGGCCACGCTGAAGAGACCATCAGAGGTGCCATTGTGTGGACCCTCTGGAATCTCAGAAATGCCAGGGTAAGGAAAGATGAGCACTTAACACCGCCAATGGTCAGATCTGAGATCAAATATTCTATCAAACAAGCCATTTCAGCAGACTGGGAATATCGCGTACAAAAAAAGGGCTATTCGGCCAAGGCCATTAAGTGGTTCGGCAGCAGATGGGGAACTTTTTCGGGCCTTCTTACCGCGGAGCTCACCAGTGTTGCAGTTTTCGGCTTTTTTTGTTTAGTTTTGATCACTGTTAGTTCAAAATTGTATATAACCTTTTATACCGTTCAAAGTTCTTCAGTGTTTCATAGATAGGCTGTTCTTTTGAAAGGACTGGTGCTTGATCTTTTGGTGTTTTTCTTTAGGAATTCACTACTGAATAGTGTAGGACCGGTACAATTTTGGTTGTTGTTTTTTGGCAAATTGTTGGATTTGGTTTCGGTTTGCTGAACCGTTCAAGCAGTGGTCTGGATGGGCATGGCCGGGAGTGCCTTACCCAGCTGAATGGCCACTGAACAAATGTGAGGGACGCCGGACCCGTTTTCCGGCAATTAAAAAGTTGTTCAGTTGTAAAAAAAAAAAAAAAAAAAAAGTGCCCCAAACATGCTGCCCCAGCCACATCAGTTCCATTGCTCGCTGAGCGCCTTGGCCTCCAGGAAGAAGAAAATGGCAAAATGCTCTTTTGCATGTGGAGTTCCCTTTTGCTGTCTGAAAAATCTCCCAAGAGGGACTGTGGAGTATCATCCTTAGCCCCACTAGCCTTTCCTTTTGCACCACCACAAGTGGGACAGCCACGGGAAGGACTGGCAAGTCTATCATAATAACTTCAAAAATGGCAGTAGGTCGAATCTCGAAAGTTTTTAAGCCAGTCTCGGGCGCTGTAACTTACTGTGGACTACGAGCCTTAAGACTCTATCCCACGGACTGGCAAAACTGTTCCCTTCCTGCCAGGACGCCTGGCGGGGATCCCACCGCAGCCCCCATTCCGTGGGGCATCTACAGTCGCATTGTTTTCGCACTGCCACGTACTGCAGCTCAAAGAGGGGGCAGTTGGATACCATGCCCGCCACTTGCAGCAGGCCTCGTGAGAAATCACCACCTGGTGCGGCCCATGAGCAGCCTGCCGCACCGCAGTGGGATCCAGTCCACAGATTTACTTGGTGGATTTCTCCACCTAAAATGGGCCCCACAGCCTGCTGTTACTAGATGGGGGTGAGGGAAGACGAAAAGGGAGCTGCAGTTACTGGCAAATGCTCGGTCCTTGTGTTAGTCGGGCCCCCACCGGCAGCCCGGAACCTGCACCCTAAACCACTAGGGCAAAGGGCAAACATGCAATTACCTCCCTCCACCGAGAAAGATAACCTCCCCTCACGAAGAGAGGTAGATAGCTATGCTTGCAGGGGTACACTTTATAGCCCTTAGGCGTAGTGGTAGGTACGTCGTTACGGAAGAATTTGAGAGAAGAATACCATGTATTTTTTCAAAAGAAAAAAAAAATATATATATATATATTATTTTTTTTGTAGGCCGAAGGCCCCAGCACGCAAGTGGCATTCAGGAGATTGTGGGTTCAAGCCCCATGACCGCCTGCGGTGCACTTAGTGCCAACAGACTGTGATAGTCCTCTGGATACCCCTGATCGGTATTAGCGGGGTCTATTACCAACGTGGGTGTGAGTGCGAGCACCAGTGGGTTGTGTGTGGTGTGTGGGAGAGTGTTGGCCATAGCCTCTGCTGCTACTCAATGAGGGGTGGGGGCCTATCAGAAAGGGAGGCGCTACTGGCAAAATGCTCGGTCTTTGCGTTAGCCGGAACCCCACGGGCAGCCCCACCCCATCTCTTTTTTTTTTCTTTTTTTCTTTTTTTCTTTTTTCTGACAACGGCTGTTGGGGGGGGGGGCAACATGATTTACCTCGTTTGCGAGGCCCTATGTTTGCAGGGGTCCCCTCTATATAGTCTTTTTTTTTTCTTTCGAAAAGAACAACCCGTGATGTGCTAGGGGTGCTGATAGGAGCAGGCACCGCTAGCATTCACGGGGAGGCTCCATCTATTGGTGGGGAGCAGCACTTGCTGGAAACCGGGTCCAGAGTCCCTGAACATTTCGGGTAACCTTTTTTTTTTTTTTTTTTTTTTCTTAACAGGCCCTTGTACAAAGCCTCTATCCTGGTGGTGGTAAGAGAACCACCGGGATTGAGGCTTTGCCTGGCGGGAATTGTTGCTTTAACAGAGATGGTAGCAGTGTGGTGTTGGGCATACAGTTATTCTGCTGGGAGTTTGTAGTAGCCTATATTTCTACCTTCTCTGGGATCTTGCGGAAAAGCGCACCCCGCTAACTTTGCCCACCCAACTGCATTTGTGAATGAACCTCTGCTCTATCAGTTGTAGTTGTTTGTCTATGCTGCTTTGCGTATGATTAAGGTTTAGGTGAGCCTGCTCTCAGTATGTGCAGGTAAGCGAACTCTGCTACCTAGAATGCCTACATGACAGAGCTTATGTTTAACCTACCGATCTGCCAATTCTCGGTACATGCAGGCAAGCACACCTCCCATTCCCCTACCTCCACCCTCCGGAACTCGACAGAGATGAAGCTGTTCATGCAGGTAAGCGTACTCTGCTACCTAGAATGCCCACACGGCAGAGCTTATGTTTATCCTACCTATCTGCCAATTCTCGGCACATGCAGGCAAGCGCACCTCCCATTCCCCTACCTCCACCCTCCGGAACTCGATATATTGTCGTGCGCTTTGTGCTGGTTGTGTGTGTGGTATTTGTTGAATCACTTCGGGGCCCCTCCCCCTTCTATAGGTGTCCTCTGTTTCGCCTTCGTCCCCAGCTGCCTCATTCCTCCTGTATAGCTGGTTTGTGGAGGGGTGTTGCACATGGATCCTCCTTGTGGATCTTCAGAGTCCTGACATTCCGCCTTCTTCCTCCTGCAACCAAACGAGGTTAGACCGGGCTGGGTTCAACCTGGGGAAGGCAGGAGATCTTGTGTTTCATCAGGGATAGGGATTGGGTGATGAAGGGGTTGACTGCATGCCAGTCGGGAGAGTTGGGAGGGGCCAGGCCGTTCCGGGTGGGTTTGTCAGGCGTCAGTATTCAACAAGACAAAATTTTGTTCTTGGTAAGGGACTCTGAAGTGTGATAGGTGTAGTCGCTGCCACAAGGGTTCGGTGGCTGTCCAGTTTTTCCAAACCAAGTTGTGTTGGTCATCCAAGGAACGGAGGTTCCTTTGTTTGTCCATCCAACTGATTTGAAAGGTATCCAGGCATGTCTGTTTCTCTGTTTGATCCTTGGCAGTTTTTAGATATTTTTTCATTGCTTTCCATGCCTCCTGTGTATGAGTGGTTATGGTTGCCATAGCTGCCTCCTTGGCTTGGGGGAGTCTGAACAGGCAGTTGTTGCGTTCATGAGAACACCGCATTCTTCATGCTAGCATGAGCAATGTGAGGCGCATGTACGAGAACAGGTTGGTAGCAAATACGTCCCATTTGCGTGTTGTGGGTGTGGGTTGGCCTAGGAGCAACAACGACAGTTCCCACAGTAGATGTTCGCCTACCAAGTAGTGTCATACAGAGTCCCACCATCTCCACAGCTGGGCGACCATCGGACATGCCAGGAGGCAGTGTTCCATGGTGGCTCTTGCTGGGGGGGAGCACCTGCTGCAATATGTGCAAATTGGGGACAGGACCCCTTTCTGCTCAAGGTCAGTCCTGGAAACTAGCCAGTCTGGAGTGGGAAGGCACCTGTGTAAGATGTGCCATTGTAGGGCGCGGTGTGAGGTTGGCATGATTTTGGTGTAACTGGACCATTCCAGTTCTTGAAGTGCTAGCTGATCCACAGAGGAATCCCTTGCCCAGCGTTTTTTCACGACATCCATTGTTGGGGGGGAGTTCCGAACTGCTCTGTATACTGCTTTAACCGTGTATTGCCACACTTGTACTGGCTTACTCCCCTTCCGTTCCCACTCGTTTGGGTCGAAGGGGAGGCTGTGCAAAGGGGCAGCCGGCTCGAAGACCCAGTGCTGTTCTTTATCGTCCCTCACGACCCTGACTCTTCTCAGTTGGGCAGGGTGACCTTCTCTATCAAGGGCCTCCTGCCTGTGAAGGGAGGTCCACCGGGCCCCGGAAATTTGGGTTCGAAGGCTTCCAGACCAGCCCTGTTTGTGGATATGTGTGCTATCCGGAACAGCAGCATGGGCACTGGAAGATCTTCTTTTCGGGTAACCCAGTTCCCTTGGATCAGCGTTGGGCCTTTGCGAAGAGCGACTGTCCATCCTAGTGGAATAAATTCAATCAGCTGAGACCGTCTTACCTCGAGGTTCCTCACATTTTTTAGTTTCAGGCGCAGTTGTTATGGTGTCTTCCAAGCAGCCACCTCGGGGTCCCACAAATCACCTATTGTATAGCAACCTTTGGCTACCCATGATAGCCAGGGGGAGGATGGGTGCAAGTCGAACATCTTGCCATTTTCATCGATCAACTGTGGATTTCCGAAGAGTGGTTGGCGCCACACTTCCTCCCATCTGAGAGGTGCAGGTTTTTGTGTCAGTCCCTTTGTCCTCCAAAGCCTCAACATATCTGGCCACATGGGATCCACTCTGATGTTCCATTTAGTTTGGTTTGCTGCAGTGTCGTCTCGCCTGGTCCTGGGCGGAGCCGGGATTGACCATGTGGAGTTAGTTAGCCATTGAATGGGATGCAGGGGGCCCTGGGAGCCCGCATCAGGTGTCAGGTTACCTAGCTGAATGAGAGCCAGGGGGGAGCAAGGAACTTCGTTCCCCATCAGCAGCCTAATAATAAATTTGAAAAGCAGGGCGTCGATCTCGTCTCCCGGATCGATGATGCCCAGGCCTCCTTTGGCTCTTGGTTGGGCCACATATTGCCAGACCACCCTCTATATGCAAGTTTCGTCTGCCCCATCGTTCTTCTACAGATACTTGGCTACTGCCTTACGTAGGGCGGTTAAATGTCTGGGTGATAGACGCCAGAAGGCAGTCTTGTACCAAATTGCAGCCATTATGGAGTTATTAATAGCCAAGGCTCTGCCAACCAAGGTATGTGCAGGCCTTTTCATTAGACGTTTTCTTCATAACCAATTCCAGTAGGGAGTCCCCACGGTCTTTTGGGGATCCTATTGCTGTTAAATTAACTCCCAAAATCCTTATGGTCTCCTCTTTGTTTCTCCAAGTGACCAAGGGACGTTGGGGGGGATCATGGTTTTGTGAGTGTAACCACCACCCTTCCGTCTTAGCCCCCCAATTGACTTTCATGTCTGCTGCTATGGAGAATAGGTGAATCGTTTCTTCCACCGCTCTCATGCTTTGGTCATTAGCCCGTATCAGCACTGTGAGGTCGTCCGCAAAAAGAGACGTGACCAGAACGAGGTGGGAGGGGATTTCCGGGATTTCAATTTTTTGAATATTCGGATTGCTCTTAATCAGTGCGGCCAGAGCCTCCATGACTATGACGAAGAGCAAAGGGGCAATCGGGTCCCCTTGTCTTACCCACCGTTGGAGAGGAAAAGGAGGTGACAGGTGACCGTTGAGCATAATGTTTGTGGTCGTTGTTCTATGTAGTATGCTCACCCACTGACAAAAGACATCTCCGAAGTTCATTTGCCTTAAGCACAGGTCCAGGAAATCCCAATCCACGTGGTCATAAGCCTTTTCAAAGTCAATGAACAGCACTGCTGCATCCACATTTCGTTGTCGTGCGTACCTGATGGTTTCGTTGACTAATAGGATGCTGTCTTGAATGTTCCTATTGGGCATAAAACCAGATTGGTCCGAGTGGATGATGGTGTGCATGAACGGCAGCAGCCTATTTGTGAGTGTTTTGGCCACCATTTTATAGGGTAGGGGCAACAGCGTGATTGGGTGGTAGTTTTCTGATGTTTGTGTTGTCCCCTTTTTTATATAGCAACGTTGTGACCCCCTGACCCATTAGTCCTCCGAAAGTGTTTTGTTGCACAGTTGCAGGACCGCTTGAATGTACAACATAAGGTTGTCTTTAAGTAGACCCAGAACTCCTTGGGGAAGGAGTCCAAACCTGGAGTTTTTTCGTCTTCCATTTCGTTCAGAGCCTCCCATACTTCCTCCTCCCTCAAGGGTGTTTCCAGTGCTGCTTTTTGCACTTATGTGAGACGCGTGGTAATGGACTGGGCGAGGGTAGTTCAGGCTGCTCCCAGCGTAGGTTTTGGCCACTGGTGGGCTTGTGAGGTGAACAGTTATTGGTAATAGTCAGCAACATACTCCACGATTGTATATGCGTTTGTTGCGTCTGACATATCTTGCAAGAAGAGTGCCTCAGTGCCGAAACCGTATTTTGCCTTGCCCTGGTTTTGACCTTTGCGAAAAAGATTTTTGCCATTGTACCCTCCGTCCGATCCTTTCTGATCTTCGCATGGATTCGCCAGGCTTGGGCTTGAAGGTCCATATGTTCCTGCAACACTCCCCTAGCAGCCTGAATTCTGTTGTATATTTGGGTATCTAGGGGGTTCTGAGAGAGTTGTTTGTCCCATACTTCAAGGTCAAGCATCAGTCTTTCGAGGACAGCCTTCCTTTCTCTGACATGCTTGATCGAGAATTTCTTTACCCTTTCTTTGAGGTTGGCTACTCCCTCATTGAACCACTTCACCATCCCTTGTTGCATTGGTCTGGTCGACTGCCAATGGGTCAAAAACTCCTTGACCAAAGACTGGAATTTTGACAACGGCAGAAGGGATGTGTTGAATTTGAAAAAACTCGGGCCTCTCGTGATGTGATGGTGAAAGGACAGCCCGATCACTATCATCTCGTGATCAAAGGATTTACACGCACTGATGGAAAGAATTTTCAGCAGCTGTCAGCAATCCTTTCATGTCGGTGGACATGATGGCAATATCAATTCTAGAGTTTGATAGGCCTGCCTCACCCCTGTGTCTGAGGCAGGTGTATGCTCTTTGGGTTGGGTGCAGCAGTCTGAAGGTGTCCTCCAATTGGCCTTCGGCCATGATTCTTGTCAGGAACACCGCGTCCGGCCCCGGGTTCCTTACCTCTTGGGCTTGAGATGAGGAGGCTCGGTCCACGACCGGGTCCAGCGCAGTGTTCATATCACCCATAAGTACCATCGGAGCATCATTCGGGAGACTATCCTGAAGTGCTAAGAAAAAGGCTAGCCGGTGTGGCATCTCACAGGGTGCGTAAACTGACAATAGATAGAAGACCTCATCTCCCGCTCTCACTTTTAGTGAGACCCACCTTCCCTGTTGCCGGTCCCATTCCGCCTCCATTGGCTGCAGTCTCGAAGTCGGGGGTATCCAGATAGCTACCCCAGTCGAGGCCGCTGATCTTGCCGGGGCCTGAACTGATTTGTATGGCCAGACCCATTGTGCTTTGCCTTTGTGGTTCGGTGAATTTGTAAGATGCGGTTCTTGGACACACACTGCATCCGGCCATCGTCCTGTAACAGGGTTTCTGATCATGTTCCAGGCAGTGTCTTTGTTAGCTTGTGTCGCTGTTCCCAGTCCAGTATCGTTTATGGATCTGATGTCGATGTCAGCCTGGCTCAGTCGTTTTTCCCATAGGGGTGGTTTTCGAATGGGGAGGGGGACCTGCGGGTGGGGGGGGGAGTGATGAGGGAAGGGAGGGGGTGGGGGTGAGGGGGGCGAAGGGGAAGGCACCCGGACCAGCGATAGACCCCTTGAGTCGTTTGATTGATTCTGAGACAGCATGAGTTGACTGTGCACTTGGCTGAAGCAGCCTGCGTTGTTTTGTTGAGAGACCATAATGTTAGTTATTGGTACTAGATCCCTATTGTCTGAGGGATGAGTCCAGAGGGGTCACAAATGGGACATCATCCCAGTGATTATCAGCCCCCAGCACGTCCTCCTCCAATAGGATCTGGATGTATTTGAGGACTTGAGAAGCTGTCCATGTGGCATTCGTTTTGATTCGCGCTATGGCGATTTCAATCAATTGTTCCGGAGCCAGCCATTGGATAGTCGATTGGTTATGTAACTGATCCTGGTCAAAGAGGAGCAAAATGGGGGTAACCTTGGCCGGAAGGGGAATGTCTCTAGGAAAGACTAGGCCCAGGGTTCCCTGATCTTGCTTCTCTTTGATCAGTGATCTTACCTTGCTCAGTGTGACAAGTTGCGACTGTTTGCCTCGCCAGCCCTCCAGTGTAAGACCTTGCAGCATTGAGTATTCCTTGGAGGATTCCGTCTGGAAGTCCTCGAATTTACCCATTTGGGTCCTGAGGCCCAACAACCATTTACCGTTCGGGGATGAACGTCTAATTGGAATTATCACTGCCCCGGCTGGTGGGGATTTCAAGAGCTCTATGCTGCCTGTTGGTAGCAGCAGACTACCCAGTTTACCTCTTGTAGCACGTTTTGGGGGTGTGCTCTGTTGCGTCTGTGGAGTGGGGAGCTCGTCATCACTGTTAGGGGCCTCGCTGAGATAGTCTTAGGAGTAGTGGTAGGAAGGTAGTGAAAGGCGAAAAGAATTTGAGAGAAGAAAAAATCAAAAAAAAAAAATGATGAGGCATTTCTGTAACGCTTTTTTTTTTTTTTTTTTTTTTTTGAACAAGGCTCCAATCTATTCGGTGGGAGCAACACGTGCTGGGAACCGGGCCCAGCGTCCCATATAGAAATTTACATAGAATTGAAAGTTTGAGATACCGGGGCCATTACGTGGCTTTGGCTAGGAAAAAATTGAAATACTTAGAAAAATTACTACGACGAAATTCAGAAATAGGCAAAATTCAGAAAACGACTCAGAAGCCCCCCATCAATCCTCTTTACCTCACTCCGGCAAGACTTACTGCAGCAGAGCCACCATCTCCGCTGCTGCTGTACCCTATTTCCATCCTACCTGCTAGCCCCCTCACTAGTAAGGTGGCTGAACTTTTTTTTTCTTTTTTGTGACAAAACAGACCCCTGGTTTGCGAGGGTTGCTGGTATGAGCAGACACCACTAGCAACACCTGCGCTTGGCTCCGGCCTGTTGGTGGGGAGCATCACCTGCTGCAAAATCGGGTCCAGCGGGGCCGCTGAAATGGTACTTAATTCGGATTTGGGAAGAATCTCCCTCACCGTACACCGCACCAGGGCTCGACATTTCTACAAGCCTTCCAGTAGGGGGACAACCGCATCTAGGACTCCGGCCAAAAAGGACTCCAGCCCCTCCTCCCAACCGTCTTCCCCGAATAGACGGTACAGTCATTATGGCTGTATCTGAACCTGCAAGCTGTCCCAAATGTACGTCTGTGCTGACCGTACATGCTATTGGGGTGACGACGGTAGACAGATTCCTCATGAGGCATACGAAAGTATGGGCGGATGTGGGGCCACCAAAATTAAACAGTGGAGGCGAAGCGGATATACTATTCCATCCGCAGGCCCCTCCCCCCCCCCCCCCCCCCCCCCCCCCCCCCCCCCCCCCACCCCCCCTCCTCACCCCTCCCTCCCCCTTCTTCCTCCCTCTCCACGCGGATCATCAACACCTGGCAACATATCAGCGGGGGCATAAGATCTGAGATGTCGACAGAGATCCTGATTTTGCCGTTTCTTTTTTTTTTGTTTTGTTTTTCTGTTTTGATTTTGCCGTTTCCGAAAGTAGGCTCCGTGATTTTGCCGTTTCCGTATCACGGAGCCTACTTTCGAGTGACCTCTGGACAAATGCATCCACGCCTGGCCGTGCGAGTGTGCGACACTGCCCTCCGAACTTGACCAAGACTGGGGCCAGATTCAGGCCAAAACTCCCTCTGGCATTATACTTACTACCTTCCTCACACCAACGGCTTTTCCGTGTCCTTTCGTTTGTTTTTTTCTTTTTTTTTTTCCCCGGGCCTTCAGATAGTGTGGGAAGAATACTCAGCCAGACGGCCTAGCTCAGTTGGTAAGGCATGCAAGTGGCATTCAGGAGGTCTTGGGTTCAATCCCCATTCGCCTCATGTACGTTCCTGGGCAAGCTTGGCGCCCGCCACCTAGAGATATGCCGTTGGTCCCCCCGAGTGGCATTGAGCAGAGACTGCTGAATCAGATGTTCATAGGGGAAGGGGACCGGAGGGGAGGCACAGTGACTGGCCCATCGAAGAAGCTCGGTCCTGATGCTACCGGACCCCTGGCCGGTATCGCCCACCTGCTGTAGCAGGTATCGCACCTGCTGGTGGGTGCAGCGGCCGCATGTTCCCTCGTTGGAGGCTTGAGCACAGATGTGGCTGCTACGGGGTTCCCCGTAATACTATAGTGACAATAAAAAAGGCCTGAAAGGCCTTCCTGTCCAGATTTGACAGGTAATTGAATTGGTTGGGCTTAAAGAATTAGCCTTATAAAAAAAAAAAAAAAAACTCAGCCAGACAGAACTGACAAACAGAACAGAATCACTTCTCCGATCCATGCATATGAACGATCGGCGGCCTTTTTTTCTTTTTTTTTTTCTTTTTTTTTTATTCGTTGTTTACGCGTTTGGTGAGTGGGGCTCTCATGGTGAGTGGTCCAGAGAGCCCCTACATCGGCCCTTTTTTTTTTTGGGTTTCATTGTTCTTTGCAAAGAAAATGGAAAGTTCTGGGGGGAAAAAAAAAGTGTGCTGGAATTGTGCTACTTCGGCGGTCTCACATCTCTCTCTGATATTTACAGACCCTTACCCCTGACACTAATTGGGGGACGTTCAGAATAGATAGTCCGATTTGATGCTGCCAGTTAATCCGGATAGAATTGTGAGGGCCAGGTCACTGTTGCTTAATAGAATGTAGAGACTGTTCTCCTTTTACCCAAAAAAAAAAAAAAAAAAAAAAAAAAAGAAGCCGGATAGAATTGTGAGGGCCCGGGACCTTGTCCCAGTTGCACGGATTAAGAGATTCTGGCCGTTGATCTTTGCTATCTACAGTCAATATCGCTTAATTCGTGTAAGTGGGACCTAGCCCCGGGACCTTGTCCCACTTGCACCTTTTAGTTGAGGCAGCTCAACAGTGCGACAACTAAAAAAAATCATTCTCATTCAATTTCAAATCAGAAATGCATTTATAAATGGCACGAATACAATTGTTCTGTTTTTCCTTTTTTCACAATTGGAGTGGCATACGGGCACTTCCATTCCACAGCTGGAAATGAAAATGAAGAGTTAGTTGCCAGAATCCCTTTTGTATAAAAATGGCAAACGGAAGGAGGCTCGTACAGTTTCTCTAAAAGATGCCCTTTGGGGGAACAAGAGGGTCGTTGAGCTAGCTGTCTCGAAAAATGGAGATAGCTAACTCCACGGAAAGTGGGGAGGGTAGAGGGAGTAGTATTCGAGAGAAAGGATTTACTTCTGCTTTTTGTTGTAATGTTACGATCCTGGTCATTTCCCAAGTGCAAATTCACAATGAAAGGCAATGCCACCCAATTGCGAAAGAAATGAAAGCATTTGCAAAGAGATAAAGACCAGAAGAGAGGGAAAGAAGAAGAAGAAGAAGAAGAAGAAGAAGAAGAAGAAGAAGCAGATGTGCACCAGCAAGACCAATGACAATTCCCCCCCTTCTCTCTCCACATTCCTCCTCCTCCTTCTCTTCACCAATCTTATTCTTCTCTCAATACTAATAATAACAATGAATGGATGAACCAGAATCAATATCCGAAGTTCCCTCTTACTGCTGACTCAACTCAACAACAACAACAACAACAACCAGGCCACCATAGCTATGGCTTCCCTCCTTCGGCCTCCTCTCTCATGCATAGGCTATGGCGGACTAATGAGGGCCTTGCCCTGACGTCCAAAGGACAAACCAAAGCAGCTATGGTGCTGCGCTGATGTCCAAAGGACAACACAAAGCAGCTATGCCGCTGCTGACTGGTCCGCCATGCCTGACTCTGCCTCGAG
>BFEA01000162.1:1623498-1634502 GCA_003427395.1 Chara braunii | reverse complement strand
CAGCTGACCGTTCAGGGAACAGATAGGAGAGGGGATTACGCATCGACCATCCATATTGCAACTGGTTTGGTGTCACGCTAGTTGTAGAGTGAATGGAGTTGTTATACAGCCCCTTCACTTTGTGCATCTCCTTGTCTCACGTGTTCTGATCTGGAACAATCAATGCGCGAAGTAGTTGGATGACAGTCTGGTTGATCTCCTCGGCCAATCCATTGGCTTCGGGGTGTCGACCATAAGTCTTGTTCAGTTTAATGTCATAGATTTGAGAGGTGAAGTCCTTCCAATCTTTGCTGATGAATTTGGTGTCCCGATCACTCACAATGGTTTTCGGGACGCCAAACTGCAGAATGTACTGCTGATGGAATTCTTCATTGACAAGTTCAGTCGGGGCATGGGGAGGGAAAGGAATCAAGTTCAAAAATTTAGAAAAACGGTCCACGATAACCATGACTTGTGAATTTCCAGCCTCACTCACCTTTCCCATGTCCGTGAAGTCGATGAAAATCGACTCACCGGGTCCATCCGAAATGGGGAGGGGTCTCAGCAGACCATAAGGCTTATACCTGTGGACCTTGGTTCTTTGGCATACCTGACATTCAGTAATAAATTTCTGAGCGGATCCTTTCATTCCTGGTCAATCAAACTGCTGTAGAAGGCTTCCATAAGTCTTCTCAAAGTCGAAGTATCCACTCCGACCATGTGCCAAATCCAAGAAATGAGTCCGGAGAGGCGCATGGTTGGGTACACACAAACGATCAAACTTCTCATACCGGCGGAATACAAGACCCTCGCACTCATGAAAATCAGGCTGACTGTTAGGGTCAGCCTTGAGCTGCTCAAGGATGGGACTAAGGTACGGATCCTTAGCGGTGTGTTCGACCAGATCCTCCTTCAGTTTCCTTCGGAGGTCATACGAACCCACAAGGCAAGTCACAAACTCAGGGTGACGCGACAAAGCATCATCAACGCGATTATAACAGTCTTTCTTATGTTTCAATTCAAAATTGTACACATCAATGTCATGCAACCAGCGGGTCAGCGTAGGAGAGAGATCAGTTTGTGTCTTAATCCACTGCAAGGTCTGATGATCTGAGTAGACCTTGAAGTGCCGACCTAAGAGGTAGTGCTTCTAATGTGTGAGCGCCTCGCGCAAGGCATAGAGCTTACGCATGTATGTGGAGGTAGCTACCTTGTGGGTGGGCATGCGTTTGCTATAATATTCGAGCGGACGCAGTCCATCACCATCATCTTGTTGCAGCACTGCACCAATCCCAAACTGGTTCGCATCCGTAGTAACTACGAATGTGAGGTTGGGATTTGCAATGCGGAGCACAGGATGACTCACCAATGCCTCTTTTAAGGTTTGAAACGCAGTCTCACACTTCTCACACCACGCATAGGCAACATTCTTGCTGGTCAGTCTTGAGAGTGGGTGAGCAATGACAAAAAATTTTGGCACAAACTTCCGGTAGTGCGAAGCAAAACCAAGAAAAGAACGCAGTTCGCGTACGTTCGCTCGTTGAGGCCAATTTCGTATGACCTCCACCTTGGTTGCCTCCGGCTCAAGGCCGTTCGCAGACAACCGGTGCCCAAGATAGATGACGCTGTCCCTTCCGAACTCAGATTTCTCTAAGTTGAGGTGCAGTTGTGCCTCCTTGAGGACCTGCAAGACCTCCTTAAGGTGCTTGAGGTGCTCTTCCATGGACTTGCTGAAAATCAGAATATCATCAAGGTACACAACCACAAACCTGTTGAGCTGATGGCGGAGTACCTTGTCCATGAGGCTCTGAAACGTGGTTGGTGCATTCATAAGACCGAAGGGCATAACGATGAATTCGTACAGCCCATCGCGTGTCTTGAATGCAGTTTTGTGCTGGTCACTCAGATCAACTTCAATCTGGTGGTAGCCAGATTTGAGGTCGATCTTGGAGAAGACCTTGCACCCACCTGCAGCATCTAGCAGATCATCTATACGAGGCAAGGGATATGCGTTCTTCCGGGTGATACGGTTTAGGCCTTGATAGTCAATGCACATCCGGAGTTTGCCTCCTTTCTTCGGCACAAACAGGACAGGTGCACCGAACTCAGACTCACTAGGCCTAATCCATCCACGATCGATCATGTCATCAATCTGCCTCCTCAACTCCTCCAACTCGCCTTGTCCCATACGGTAGACGCAGCCATTTGAAGGAACACTCCCTTCTATTATCTCGATCTTGTGTTTGACCGGACGCTCGGGAACTCCACGAGGTTCGGCCAAAACTTCAGAAAATCGATCTAATAGCTGGCGAATGTTTGTTGGGACTTCCGGTGGAGGATCGTCCTCATTAGGGGAAAGAAAATCAATTTGAGAATTTACAACAATTACAACCGGATCTGAGGTACTTGGATCAGAAGTAGAGGGATTATTCACAGTAGAAGTAGATGGATTAGAAGTAGAGGTGGTAGAAGTAGAGTTACTTACCGAGGTAGAAAATGCAACAAAAGTAGAAGGCACATGGAGAGGCTTTACAAAAGCTACATGTACATGCTCAACTTCCTTGCGCCTGCGCACTGATTTGCAGAATTTGTTTGCACTTAGAAGAGTCACAGGGGACTCGCACGTCTCATCCAATAGGACGGTACGCTCGTTCCCCTTGGCATCACGCACCACGAACTGATTGTCCGCCCACGTGGTCCTTAGGCAATGAGCCTTTAACCAGCCCAAACCAATGACCGCGTCGAACGGACACTTGTCCATGACATAGAAGTTGAGCTCATGTGTGACAGTGCGGTCCTTGTCAAAGGTGACGCGCACACCTTTAACAGCATGTGTAGAGGTGACGACCTCTTGGTTGCCCACCTGGGTCTGATAAGGGTTCTGCAGTTCCACTTGCTTCATTCCCAGATCCTCCTTACGAATTCCGTTAGGAGAAACGAAATTAGTGGTTGAACCACTATCAATCAGCACGTGGATGTATCGGCGGTTAATGAGAAGTTTAAAGAAGGTTAGCTCCACACTCCCTTGAACACGGCGTTGTTGCTTGAGCTGCAGCCAATGTTCCATGTGAGGGTGAAAGTCAACTTCCTTAGACTCCTCCCAAGGCTCAGTGTATAGCACATGAACTGCAGCAGCCTTGAAATCAGTGTCGTTCCGGGCTTCAAGAGTAGGCTGTTGATAAGCTTCAGGCTCATTAGAAGGGTCTGTAACTGATGTTCCAGCTTCCCTTGTTGTAGGGAGTGTTGACGACTCCTCTACGCCCTTTGCTTGTTTCCCTGAAGTCTATAACAGTCCTGCACAACATGCCCAGGCTTTTGACAATGCAAGCATATGCGCAGTTTATATCTTCTTTCCCATTCCTTTTGACTGATACGGAGGGCTTCCCAATCCTCCGGTTTTTCAGGGATCTTGCATTCTTAGGGAGGTGGACAACAATTCCCTTACCCGAACCACGGTTAGGCCCCTTGTTTGAAGTAGTCTTTTTAAACGCATTAAGTTTTTCGTCTTCGTTCACGTCAGACTCAATGGCTGATGTGGAACAACCCATATCGGAGTCCGGCTCTAGATCGTTATCTAGAGACATATCATCCGCGTAGGACTGATCTTCAGCCTCCCGATGTTCATGCAGAGCAAGCTGGTTGCTGCTTCCATACCGCTTGCGTTGTGGTTTCCCACCTGCAGCGGGCGCCTTCCTCCGCCTGGCGAGGTCCTTGGCCTCTAGGTTGACTAGATCCGTCATGAGCTCTCGCCAGGAAGTATGGTCTTTGAGTGCTAATAGGGAGAGGTATTCTTTAGGGGCCACTCCCATGAATACATCCATACAAGATACGTCGGTCATTCCCAGATCTGGAGTGGTGAACAGACCAATCAAGTGTTGTTCCAAAGCCTGCATGGAAGACCTCCATGTTTGGCCCTTGAGGGCCTCAAGCTTCAGCCTTAGGCTAGCATTGAGCGCAACATGCTTATCCTGGTACCGTGTGATGAGAAGGTCCTCGAGGGCGCGTACAGGGGTTACCTTCAACTACTCAGTCAGGTCAATTCTTTCATAACCTGCAGAAACATCTTGGAGTTCAATGTGATTCCGTACGGCGGGCTCAGTATCAGTGCCCATGATCATGCTTCGGTCTTCTTGCGGTGTCCGCATGACCTCGAAGTATGACCGCATGGAACTAATCCAAGAGGTGATATCCGCTTTCCCGTCGTACTTGGACGGCAAGGTGCCCACCCGCTTGTCCACTACGGAACCGCTGTACTGAACGCCAGTAAGGACTGTGGTGTTTTGGGCTGATGTCCCTGCATTTGGGACTATGACTAGTGCAGAGCTGCCGGCGCTGCCGCTCGAGGAGCTAGTACCAGTTCTTGTGCTCGTCACATTTCCACTTGCTCTTGCCACGAGGACTGTGTTAGATTGAGAGACTGGGACTGCAGCAGGTCGAGGGTTAGGAGGGCGGGGGGCAGACAGTTGGGACTGTTTGAGGCTGAGTAGCTCAGCCTGCAATTCTTGGTTTCGCTGCTCTAGTGCTGTCACACGGGACTCAAGGTCTTCCAAGGTCCGTAGTGGAAGCAAGGCTGCTACGGCAGCAGTTAGTCCCTCCTGGAACCATTCAGCATTGGCTTCCAGGAAGGAGGGCCACCTGATCAACAATGTTGGCGGCTCTGGCTGCTGCCTCTGCCTCCTTTTCCCTCTGCACGGCATCATCATAAAGCTTCTGGAAGAACGGTCTCTCGTTCTCATCTGCTGCATCCAACATGACCTGCCATTGGGCAGATGTGATGTTTGCTATGCCGGAGGAAGGGGTGTCAGTAGATCTCTCAAGAGGGGTCCGCTCTCTCCTTACGTTTGGACGAACACTCCTCTTGCCCTTCCTCACACTCTCAAACAGAACACCTTCTCTCTCCCTTCTCTCTCTTCTCTCTGTCTGCGCACGCGTCTCGATACCGGACATAGATAGTTCAGATGAAACAAACAAACAAAAAATCACATAGAGAAGAAGGTAGAACTCCTAGCTGGAGCGGCGATTCATTTCGACTTTAGAGAATGGCATGCAGGAGAACAAAAGAATAAATAAATATTAAAATAAAAAAAAATAATAAAACGGAAGAGAGGACTGACTTATAGAACGGGCCCGATCAGATTAGTTGGAGATCCCCTCTTGTCTAACCTGATAGGGGATATGCATCACAATAAATCAATCGAAGAAAACTAACTGCAGCAATGGAGATTTCGAGGGGTGCAGACGGTCGCCGAGCCAGACGTGGGGCAGTATGTGATAACAGGCGGTAAGACCAGTCAAGATGCCCTTGAAAGGAATGCCCTTGCTAGTCGTATGTCCCCCAAGTTCAGCACAGCAAGGAGAAGCACAGGCGGCAACAGATTTGGGCCCGAAAGGTCCTGTCCCATTGGGCCTGGTCCCACTGGGTCCCGAGGGGTCCCAAGTAGGTCGTGGACCAGGACCAATGAGATAGGGGTACCAAGTCGGTCCCAAATTGCCTCTACCGTACTGAAAGGGAAAAGACAACTTTCAGCAAGAACTTACCCCTACAGCCGTTCAGAAATGAAAAGACAATGCACCGTAGAAAGATATGTTATTTAGAACAGATACATCATCCATCCATCCATCAGGTGAGAAAGCAATCCACATGCTCACACACACAACCAAGACCCCAGAGAAGAGGAAGAGAGCCCAGCACAACCCCAACAGGCCATGAAGTACCAAGCAACCTCCCACATGCAGAACCAGGTCACACGTCACTTACCTGTGAGGCCCGGCCTCCAAAGATGGATAACGAGTCGCTCCCCTCTCATATAAATCCTCCTGACCCCTAGCTACCACTACACGAAGTGTCCTAGCATGACTAAGAGGACCTTCCTACACCCCTGTTGCAAAGTCGGATCCCCCGTCGATGTCTSAAGACCAAAGTAGCAACTTGCAGCAATTCGATGCAGATATGGCAGCCTCCGATCAAGTCTCCCTCTTGAGGGGAAGCCCAAAAGTCACTCAATATCTTCCTGAAGTCCAGATTCCAGGTGCGAGTACCTCTCACTCTCTACTCCCTCTCGCTTACTCCAATCAGCCTCCTTTGTGTCTCGCCACCCCATCCATTCACTCAGTCAACCTGGTCAGGTCAAATGTCGACCCTACATGACCTAACCATGTGGGGGCAGTATCCACATACCTCACTGCCCCACTTAACCCTAACTTCCAACCCTAATCCGAGATTAGGTTAGCCCTGACCTAACTCGGAATTAGGTTTAGGGTGACTAACACCTCTCGCCAGCAAGTAAGTCCGCTCCGATACCCATTGTTACGATCCTGGTCATTTCCCAAGTGCAAATTCACAATGAAAGACAATGCCACCCAATTGCAAAAGAAATGAAAGCACTTGCAAAGAGATAAAGACCAGAAGAGAGGGAAAAAAGAAGAAGAAGAAGAAGAAGAAGAAGAAAAAAAAGGAGATGTGCACCAGCAAGACCAATGACAATTCCCCCCCTTCTCTCTCCACCTTCCTCCTCCTCCTTCTCTTCACCAATCTTATTCTTCTCTCAATAATAATAATAATAATGAATGGATGAACCAGAATCAATATCCGAAGTTCCCTCTTACTGCTGACTCAACTCAACAACAACAACAACAACAACAACCAGGCCACCATAGCTATGGCTTCCCTCCTTCGGCCTCCTCTCTCATGCATAGGCTATGGCGGACTAATGAGGGCCTTGCCCTGACGTCCAAAGGACAAACCAAAGCAGCTATGGTGCTGCGCTGATGTCCAAAGGACAACACAAAGCAGCTATGCCGCTGCTGACTGGTCCGCCATGCCTGACTCTGCCTCGAGCTTCCTTGGTGCCGCACTACCCCAACTGGGGCCTTCCAGATGCCGCAGCGCCCAACAAGGTGATGAAGATGGTGTCTACCATAGCCAGGTAAGTGGCCCGCCACTCTCCTACCATGCCCCCTTCTTCCTCCTCCTCAAGCTGGACTGCTCGCCATAGCCAGGCTGAGCTCCAGCGGTCCTTCACCTCCAAGCAGCGCTGCCTCAGTCCAGCGCTGCGCTCCAGCAGCATGTCGCCAATCCTTGCACACCGCAAATGAGGAAGAGCTCTTTGCTCTTCCTGGAGATATAGCGGCCTACCGGCCTCCTGGGCGGTGACTTCCTAGGCCGAGCGGCCTCCCAGCAACCGGTACCTCCTCCCTTTCGGAGGGAAACATCATTGCAGGCTCTGCTATCCTCCGTACAGGCCCTAGACCCAGGCTACTTGGTCTGGTACCGGCCTACCGCTATCCTACCGCTACTGGGCCTCTAAAAATGCCAACTTTTTGTCTTCTTCCGCTCGGCCTCCAGTACCCGACACTTCTACCACTACTTCAGTGGTACCGGCCTACCTGCTACTTGAGTGTTTTTCCCCTCTGCTCTAAGTGTCGCGGGCCTACCCCCGCTACTCGAGTGTTTTCCCCCTGCAACCCTTCACAGTCACGGCCACAGGTAAGTACCGGCCCTGCGGGGCCTTGCAACCAGCAAGTACCCTTGCGGGTCACACACACACTCAACCGACAAGCACTTAGACAGGCATGCAAACCAGCAGGCACGCACACACACACAGACATGGAAATCACAGCAGAATGCAGGAATTTCAACAAGGCATTCATTCCAGCAGCAAATCCCAGAAATCAGCAGTGTTCTCAGTCTATGTTTTTGGCGGGTCATTACAGTAAGAAAAAGCAAAGATAGTCTCTATTCAAGTTGCCTTTTTTATTAAAAATGGGCCGCTAGATGACTTGGACAACGTGCATACTCGTTGTCGCATACAGTCACACATCTTTGAAAGCCCAATGTTGACCTAGCTCAACGGAGCTAGTGGGACAAGGTCCCTGACCTCTATTGGTAAAAAAAAAAAAAAGAAGTGACTGTTTTGTTTTTACCAAAAAAAAAAAGAAAAAAAAAAGAAAAAAGAGGAAAGAGAAAGAGATGAACGATTACTTACCCACCTTCCTTTGAAATCTCCGCCCTGCGTCTGGGCCCTTTGCTCCCAGAGTTGGTGGGAGCGGAGCAAGGAGCTTTCGTCAAAGGGCGAGCGATTTTTGATAATATCCTAGCGACTGTTCAAGCATTAGAGATAATTGGTAAAGAAAAAAGGGAGATAGCCATCCTCATGCTTGACATGGAAAAAGCGTACAATAAAGTAGGCTGGGCTTTTGTTAACACAACACTAGTCAACATGGGGTTTGGGAATTACTTCCATACTTGGATCGAAGCGATGTACTCTAAAGGAACGGCAACAGTTCTCGTTAATGGACTTCAATCCGATGAGTTTGGCCTTTCCTGCTCCCTTAGACAAGGGTGCCCCTTGGCCCCCCTAATTTTTGTGTTACGACTTGAAGTGCCGTTAGCAAACATTAGAACAAATACACTGATTGTGGGTATCCGGTTGACCCCCTCATTCCAGTGGAAAGGGGGGGCTACAGCAGACGACTTGACAGTCGCCTGCGAGAACAGTGTATCTAGTATGATGGAAGTGCGTAGAATATTAGACGACTACTGTAGTCTATCAGAAGCCTCAATAAACTGGGATAAGTCAGTCTTTTTCCTTCCCCCCTCCTTTGAGCTTTGTGTGGAGTGGGTACTTCGACTGGTTCCGGCCAACTCATCAGACAGATTCTTGGGGCTCCAAGTTTCTTGGTCAGATTGCGCCAAGGTGCAAGACAGTCTACTGGTGGACAAGGTGGTGGCCAAAATAGCAGGCTGGGAGCCACGTTCAAGGTTCTCCTTATTTGGGAGGGCATTAGTACTCTCTACCTCGGCCTTCTCACTCCTTTGGTTCCCTTTGATGATTCATTCACTCGGGGAGGGCGCATATAAAAGGATCAGAGGCGCTGCAGCGAGATATCTGGAGATATCTGTGGAAGCCTAATGGCACGGAGGACAAAGAGAGAAAAAAAAAAATTCCTGCCGGTGGAGGTATATTTAGCAGTACGGCCGCAGATCAGCCCGTTCCTGGTAAAGTGTTATAACGATGTCCTGTCGGGAGGGAGCCCTACGAAGGGGATGATGAATGGGGTCATTTCATTAATCTACAAAAAAGGGGAAAAAACAGAAATCAGAAATTGGCGCCCAATTTCAGTCCTAAATGTGTCTTACAAAATTCTCGCCAAAACTTTGGCGTTGCGCCTATCAAGATACCTCCCGGATTAATTCAAAAAGAACAAGGAGCCTTTGTTAAACATAGATCCATAATGAACAACATTGCAAGTACAATACAAGCCCTGGAGGTAATTGCGACAGAGAATCAGAATGTTGCAGTCTTTCTCCTGGACATGGAGAAAGCATATAACAGTGTGGGGTGGACCTTTGTAATGACCACTCTAAAGCATATGATGTTTGGAGAGATCTTTTCACGTTGGGTAGCTATGATGTACTCAACTGCGACAGCATCAGTGATGGTTAATGGCTATAGATCCCACAAATTTGCCCTGTCACGATCCCTCAGACAAGGCTGCCCGTTAGCCCCACTGCTATTCGTGGTTCATATGGAAGTGCTAGTGGATAACATTCGTTATGGTGATCAGATTGTCGGGCTTAAGTTGCACAATCAAATTCAATGGAAGGGTGGAGCTTTGGCAGATGATCTGACAATTGCATGCATTAATAAGAGATCGTCTCTGATTGCACTTAGGAAAGTCTTGAATTCCTACTGTGAACTGTCGGAGGCTTCAATCAGCTAGAATAAATCTACTTACTTTTTACCTAAAGACTATGAGCTGGAAGTGAATTGGGGTGTTAAGCACGTGCCAGCGGACTCCTCAGAGCGGTTCCTAGGAGTACAGGTGGCGCTAGTCAACAACACAGACCTTCAGGACACCATGTTGGTGGAAAAGTTTGTGAACAGGATGTCAAGTTGGAGTTACAGGAGACACCTTTCTGTATTTGGCAGAGCATTGGTGATCCAAGCAACAGGTTGTGCGGTGCTGTGGTTTATACTAGCTACACACCTTCTGGGGGACAAGGCATATAAAGATATAAAGAGGGCTGCCGCGAGGCTGTTATGGAAACCAGAAGCGACAGAAGACCAAAACTTTTTCTCTAAGGTGGCTTGGGAAACGGTCTACTACCCGAAGGAGGAAGGGGGCTTGGGCCTGCTGGATCCGAAACAGCAGAACCTTGCTTTGTTGGCCAAGTGGCCAGTAAAGGCTTTGCTGGAAGACCCGAAATCCCCTTGGCTGTCCCTAGCAATCTATATTCTGAACACAGAATGGAAGTTGAGTACGCCAGATGATGCATTAGCTTGTCTACTTATTCGTTCTTTCATGAACAGGAAAGTTAAATCGGTCTTTTGGTCCAGCATGCTGTCTGCTTGGCAAAAGATGTTCCCCACAATAAGAGAGAGTCCAGATTCGAAGGAAACTGTCTTGAACCAGATACTATTTGAAAATCCGCTGATTTTGAGTTCTACAGGCCTCCCCTTTTCCGCCCATGACACAGCCGGAAACGTTGGCAAGGCACGGGTAGAGAAAGGAATAGTTCGAGTCAGTGATATCTGGGATGAACCAAACAAGAAGTGGAAAGACCCTGTTGCGGTCAAAGACAGGCTAGGGAGACTGAGGCATATTGCAGCTAGACTAGAGGCTCTACAGAAAGCTATTCCCCAAAGTTGGATCAGCCTTTTGGTTGGGGATATAACTCTCACGGACTATGTGGCACCCTAGGCCGCGGCCGCAGGATCCGAGTCCGCGGCGGAGGCCGCGAGGCCGAGTCCGCGCCCGGCCGTGCCACGCGCAGGCGGGCGCGCGCCCTCGAAATCCGCGCGCGCGGTTGGCCTACGCACGTCGGCCGCTGCAGGCCTATGGCAAAAAAAAAAAAAAAATCGAAAATTTCGGGGGGTGATTTTTGATATGTTAAAAAAAAAATAAAAAAATAGAAAAAACAAATTTGATTGATTGATTGATTGATGGATTGATTTTTTTTTTTGGATTAATTGATTGATTGATTGATTAAATGATTGATTGATTGATTGATTGATTGATTGA
>BFEA01000162.1:1602282-1616534 GCA_003427395.1 Chara braunii | reverse complement strand
TTTACCCATGTACAATTATCCTTTTTTTTTTTTTTTTTTTTTTTTTTTGAGAACACACCCGCCAGTGCTAGTGGTGCTGATAACAAAAGAGAACCTACAGTCATTCCATGCATACATGCCGAGCAAAACAACGAGGAAAATCCGAGGCAATGTACAAGAGAAGTTCAAAAAGGAAGGGCCGTGATAAAGAGATCGTTCCTATCAGAATTCAAAACCATATAGATGAACAAAGGAAATGAAAGGAACAACAAAAAAAAGCCTTATCCCACATCCATACCACTCTCTCTGTCTCTCTCTCTCTGCTCTCGTGCGGACAGTCCGTCGCCTCGCACCAACACCCATGATACCGGCAGTCCGTTGCCGCGTATCCACGCAGAGTTGTCACCCCGCTTGGTCCGCGTACACCCGTCAGGTTCACCTGTGCGCCACAGTCCGTTGTGGCCTACACGTCAACCCCGCATACTTAGCACCAGCTCGTCGGATCGCTCAACTCTCACACTCACTTACCTTCCAACTTGCTCGTTAGCCGACCCTCACTGATCGCACTAACCTCGAACTTCTTAGAGAGCAATCTAATCGCGCTTGCGAAATTTATAGCACACATGCCTGCCTGAAAGGTTCGGGATTAAGCTCAGATGGACAGGAAAAGAAGAGAGGAAGTGCCTACGTATGCATGGCCAGACCGCGGCGTGCGGGTCATAGCCACTCTCCACGCATCGACCCGGTCATGCAGCCGGTTTGGCCAATTAGAACAGTGCATGCGAGACGAGAAAGAAGAAGGAAGAAGGCGGGCAACATAGGAGAACCAAGAAAGAAGAAGCATTACAGTTACGACCGGGCCCGCCAAAAACGACACTTGCACAAGATTAAAGGCGCGATCCAGTCAGAACCCAGTTCCTTGCGCCACAAGATGCGTGCGAACACTGCGCAACAAAAATCCAGAGTACCTAAATTCCTAGTCTAAGTCCTAATTGCAGAAAGGAAATTATGGAGAAAAACAATTCCGAGAGCCCGCGGGGGCTTGACATTAGTTAAAAATTCAAAAACGAAAATTCCCGCGGGCCAATCGCACCAAAATTCTTAATGCTCACAGCAGAACAAGAAAGAAGCTATGGTACAGTTATTTCTTGCGCCCGTTATGGCGCAATCATCCAATCGTCGGCGTGGGGCTTTCCCGGCGCTGGCCCAACGAGTTCAAACAAAAACAAAAAAGAAGCGAGGATATTGCCCAACCGAACCCCGCTTACACCCGTCGCCCATCAAAGCCTTCCCGTTTTCCCACATCGGCTTCGGGCAGGAAGTCGCGCGATTACAAAAGATAGTTTGTCACATATGTGACGCCCAGGGGGTTCCAATCTTGAGCAAGCTTCTGCTTACTCGATTCTTTGACACGTGTCGACTTCTCTAATCGATCGACGACGTGGAGCTCTCTTCGTGCCACTTACCGTAGGATAAGAGTGTGGAAGTCATCCACGTGGCATTCGTGGGCACTGTCCTACAAGTTCCCGGGGAAGGGCAATCTAATCACGGACGGAGGAGGTGGTGGGTGATCTTGGGGAAGAGGGGGCATGAAGCGATAGATCTTCTGGGTTTCGAGGGCAGGGAGGGGAGTGTAGTGGATGGAACGGTGGATACAGGGGAAACGAGGGTACTCGTGTTGATGAGGAAGCGAGGCGAGGATGTCGAGATAGAAGGTGGAGATGGTGCGATGGAGGGCAGCGCGAAAATTCTCGTAGTTTTCACAGGTGGGGATCGTACCCGAGATAATACAATAAACCTCTATGTTATTGTATTCCCGCCAGTCGCGCTAAAGAGAAGGACGCGAAGAAGGAAGGAATCGACGAGGGAGCGAGTGGTAGAGTGCGGGACGATGGTGATCAGGAGACGTGTGGCGTAGAGTTGATGGAAGAGGGTGGGCTGAAAAGGACACCATCCATCGGGGAAAGGGGGTCGACCTGGGAGTTGGCGGACCATCATGTAATCATGGGGACGGCGGGATAATGACCGGGGACGAAGCCCGATCGCCCGCATCTCTACGAAGGCGAAGGGTAGGGTGGGGTGGGGAAAGGGATGGAGCCGACGATTCACTCCTCCTGCGGCGGCGGATCCCTCGGCTGCAGCTCCATCGTCTTCGGGCTCCTCGCGCGGCGTCTCCGGATTGAGCAACGGGTCTCCCAACAACAACTCCAGCGGGGGCCCTTCCTTGATCGGCCGCTTGCCTTCCGCCTTTTCCCGTCGCCTCTGCGCTTCGGCCTCTTCCCCTTCTTCACTTCGCCTGGGCCGATCGCTGGGTTCCTCGGGCTCGCTCTCTTCTTCCTCTTCACCTCGCTCTAATTCTTCCTCGGTCTCTTCTTCGCTGAGGTAGTCGGAATCATCTGGATCCGTGCACGATTCTTCTTCTTCTTCTTCTTCTTCTTCTTCTTCTTCTTCTTCTTCTTCTTCTTCTTCTTCTTCTTCTTCTTCATCGTCGTCGTCGTCGTCGTCGTCGTCGTCGTCGTCGTCGTCGTCGTCATTGGCGGCGGCACACACGCTTGCTCGTCGGATGACGGGGTCCCACAGCACAAGATCGGTGACGTTGATTTCCAGGTAGAGATCCTGGGACGGGTAAAGACAGTTGTCCACGTCCAGCTCCGTGCACGTGGACCACAACAGATGGGGCGCAAGCGTGCGGGGGAGTACGTCAGGGCCGGGCTTGCTGTCGCACCTTGATAGGATATCAAGGGGCAAATCGTCCACTAGCTGCACCAAGAACACCAATAGCTCGCTCGTGATGAGGGCGAGATTTCCCTCCTCCACCTTGCCGAATATTATGCCCAAGAGCTCTCCCTCCGTTTCCGTGCGCCAGGCCTGCACGATCAGCAGCTCCGCCTCATTATTCGGGACTTCAGTCCCTTCTCCTCCGGGCACTGGCTTGGACCAATGAAAGATCACCTCCACGAGGCAGAAGCTAAGCTCCAGATAAGCGTCCCACCAATCACTCCACTCATCCTCGTTCAGGATTGGCACACTGAGCGGCTTGATGCAGAAATAGAGGGTTGGGGCATGAGCGGACTGCCAGAAGGTGGGGAGATCGAAATAAAGGAAGATTGAAGAGAGAAAGACGAGGACGACTCATTGGGGCGGCGCAAAAGGGCGAAGCTCAAGAAGCAGAATCGGCGACGAACTGCTAGAAGAGCGGAGCTGCAGATCGATGTTGACAGATGTCACGACCGTGTCTCCTCGACGGGCTAGGAACACCGTCCACGCGACCACAATTTCTTCACCCCAAGTTCTCAAGGTCAGGAAGATGTCCGCGTGGATCGCCGAAGGTATCGCGGTGACGTCCCCGGTGAAGACGACGATAACGGAGATGTGACTGACCCCGGGTAAAGACAAGCGCTGAAAAGCCGAGATCTCAGCCAGTACACGTGTCGCTCCCGCCTGCGCAAAGCGGAACTCGGCTACCGCGTGGATCGCCGTAGTGCTAAAGAAGGCTGCAAAACGGAGAAGATCGGGGCTGAGTCGTGGCCGCTGCACTTGCCGAATTATCGTGATCCGCCCCCTCGGGGTCAGCGGCTGCGCGCTAATTACCTGCTCTGTTGAAAAGCTCATGGCGATGGAGGCGGGGACGGAGTTGCTGGCAAAGAAGGAGAGGGGGACGCTAGACAATCGTCGTCCTCTTCGTGTATCGAAGGAGGAAGCAGACGAAGGGGGAGATGGGGAAATAGGGAGGGGGCGCAGATAGGACACGTGGCGAACGATCGGACGAGCCGATCGGCTGCCTGAGACCTCAGGCGCTAGCCGCACCGTGTTCACCCTATTCAGGCCGAGCTCGACCACGCGAACTCGCCCGAAGAATTGTGGCGCTAACTTCCCTTGGCGAGCATATTTCCTCACTTGCACCATGTCCCCTAATTTGTACTGGGGTCGTGGACCCGCATTCCCATTTCGGGCCTCGTAGCTACGGACGTGTCATCCGTGGGCCAATTCAGCCATCCGCTGGCGCTTTCGGGCCAGGCGGGGAAGTGACTGTTTTATCAATTCCAAGTGTCGTTTGGCCTTGTCCCGGGCTATGGCCCTCGTAGGCCGTCGGCCAAGGGCTGATTCATCGTGAAGGCTCGGTATTGAGACACATGCCAAGCTGTTGGTACGTAATTGAAAAGGGGTAAAACCTGTAGACTCGTGGAGCGTTCCTCGGTGGACCGCCAAGATGTGATCTACGATATCGGGCCAAGGCCTAGTGTCCCGAGCCGCGATATTTCGTCGCAAAGCCGTCTTAATCACCCGATCTGCGTTTTCTACCAGCCCATTGGACTGTGACATGTGGGGTGCAGTATTACTAATGGTGACACCATGTACGACCAGGTTCCTTAAAACTTCTCCTCTAAATTCTGTCCCGTTGTCGGTTAAAATCTCCTCTGTATCCTGGTGCATCCCGAGAAAGCGGTTGACGTACCGCGCAATTTCTGTCGCCTGTCGCGTCCGGCATGGATACGCCTCGATCCATTTCGAAAAGTGATCCACGAATACCAATAAAATTGAATACTCACAGCTATTCGGTCCAGGAGGCACCACGATGTCGGTAGTATCCATGCTAACTCTTTGAAATGGTCCTTCGACTACAGTCGGGACTATTGATCTTGGTGGCCGAATCGGCGCCTTGTCAGCGACGCAAACCTGACAGTTTCGGACGATGAACTTAACATCGTCGCGAATATTGGACTAATACCATTCATTTTTATTGATCGTCGTCTCGGTGATTCGGACAGCGAAATGGGCCGCAGCCTCCTCGTGCGCCGACTTTACCCAGTCATACCTCATGAACAGGTGCGGTACAATCATTTATAGCCCACTACCGTCCGTCTTTCGTTTCTCCAACCGTCCCTCGTTCCATCGATAGTCCCGAGCCCTCTCATTAGCCCTCCTCCTATCCTCCCTAGTGAAGTCTTGGAGGGGGTTTTCTACTACAGTAGCTATCAAAGCAACATCGGTCCATACGTCAGCCGTTCTAAACCTTTGGGTCTTTTCCAGACCCTCTGACATGGCATCGAGGAACTGAGCCTCGGTCGGGATTTTGTCGGTTCAGCATAAGGGGCACAGCCAAGGCTTATTGCCGCTTTGATGCTGGATGCAGGAGTCATGGGCTCTCGACACGCATTGCCGACAATGTACCCATTCGACATACCCTTCCCCACTAGGATGCATAGGGACCGAGTAGACCCGCGAAATAGCTTTACAAAAATAACAAAATTTGTCAGGTAAAGAGAGAAGAGAGGAGGAGGAAAGAGGAGAGGGAGAGGCTCCAGAGTTACCTCCGTCACCCATTGCCACGTGCTTGCTTCTGGTCTCGTGGAAGAACTGCCACCTGTCTGTACCGAGGTCCGCTCGACGGTTCTGGTTCTTTCCACTGGATGATCTCTTCTCCTTTGGCGACCTTCGTTGGTCGATGCAATCGCGTCAACCTGTCCGCGTTCCCGTGCCTCTCCGTCTTCCGATGGATGATATCAAAATCGTATTCTTGTAGCCGTACCGCCCAACGTCCAATCATACCCATATAGTGAGTAAGCCTTTTGAGGGCCAATAGCGGCTCGTGGTCGGTGACGAGGAGGAAATTCTGCCCGTAAAGATACGAATGAAAATGCGGGATTCCCCAAACCACTGAGTAGCATTCTCCCTGGGGAGCTAAATTATTCCTTCGCTCGTCCGGCACGGTATAGGATGCGTATTCGATGACGTGTGCACGACCATCGTTCCCCTTCTGCGCTAGAATAGCGAAAATAGCATCGGGTTGCCAATCCGTGATGAGAATGAACTGCTTTGTTGGGTCCGGTCGGATCAAAATAAGTGTTGTGGCCAAGGCTTCCTTGAGAGTGATAAAGGTCCGTTCGCACTCCGCGTCCCAGCTGAGAGACTGGTCCTTTTGTAGCAAGTTCGTTAGAGGCCGTGCGATAGCAGAGAATCCCTTGATAAATCGACGGTAATACTACGCAAGTCCCAGGAAGGCTCGAACCTGCGTCAGCGACGTGGGAATTGGAGGGTCTCTGACAGCCGCGACTTTTCTCGAATCGGGCCTCAAGCCTCCCCGTGTTACCACGTAGCCCAAAAACGAGATTTCCGAAAGGAAGAACTCGCTTTTCTCCAGCGCAATCTTGAATTCGGCGTCTCTCAGTACTCCCAGCGTCCATCGATGTGCTATGTATGCTCGTGGTACGATTCCGAGTAGACCAGGATGTTGCCCATATACACAATCACACAGAAATTAATCATCCCATGTGTTTACGTCACGTTCCGGGGAAGGGGATATACATCTTTGATTGTGATATCATTCAACTTACGATAATCGATGCAGATGCTGACTAGCCCATTCTTCTTAGGCACTAATACGACCGGGAACGACCATGGCCCAGTGGCCGGTTCAATCCATCCGTTAGCTTCGAATTCCCTAATCCTTTGTAGAGTTGTCTTTCGTTCCGCGAGGGAGTATCGATATGGTTTGCAGTGGATTGGAGGGCGATTTCCAGTCTGGATTTCATGTTGGATCACTAGTGATAGTCCGATATCGGTGTCGGTTACACTAATCGCTTCCTGATATTCTTTTAGAATGTCCGCGATTAGGTGATGAGTTTCGTCGGGCACGTAATGTGGTACGTGTAGTTTGTACAACTGTCCCAACAGTTGGATAGTGATTGATTTGGTATTAATCCGTGCAACGCTTCCGGAAGGGGGTGCAGAGATAAATGAATTGTCTGATCGCTAGGAGAACACCGTAACCATCATCTGCGCATCTTCTTCGCGGATTGCCACGTGTTCTTCCGGAGTGACGCCATCATGGATATCCTGCCAAGGTACGGGTTTCTCCACGATCTTGATTCCGAGGTCGTTGGTTTGAACTTCGGGACGCCCAGGGGGTTCCAAAGAGTCGACCTCAGCCCCTACGCGGAGCAATCTTACCTCTTTTCGTGGTGGTCACAAGGAACGAGGTAAGTCCGTCATTGTATCTTACAAGCAGTGGAGTGGTGCCCTCGTACAAGGTCCAAGGGGGTTCCAAAGAGTCGGTCATCCAGGAAATTTGCACAAGCGGTTCACCTAACATTAATGCGCGTGTTCTCTGGATGTTTTCTTTTATGAGTTTGAACGTTTTCGTGGTGGTTTGTCGAATCGGATAGCGGACGCGTTGCTGCACTAACTCCCGAATTACTAACTTGCTTCGTCGCTATCATCGGTGTCACTTGAGAAGTTTGGCTCCTCTGTTTGGTGATCACTTCGTTCCTCAAGTTTCTTCCAAGTGATCATTCGGAGAGTTCCTCCGGGCATTGAAAGAGTTTTCTTGGTTGCTTCTGTCACCATTCTGAGAGTCAATCTCATAAGGATGGCGTAGGGTTTCCCTCTCGTATTTCGAAGGACAATCGATCGTTTTTCAAAGTCTAGGTTGGCTCGCAGCGCCGTCAGGTCGAAGGTACTTACGTCTAACACTACGACATCTCCCAGGGCATGCACCTTTCCTAACCGAAAAACAACGTTCGTCATTCGCCATACTGTTTTATTTTTTTTTTCGTCTGCAGAAACGAGATGATCTTTCTCTGCCAGCATGATCATGTTTTTTCTTTTTCCCGCTCTTTCTACTACTCGTAGCGAGATAGCCAAGACGACGACTCCTGAATCGATGATGGTATTATACGGAATTCCCCATACTTCGATGTCGCATTCGGCGAATTTCCACGGGATTGCTTTGATCCGCAGGAAGTGATTGTCCTTCCGTATTAGTCCCAATCGGATAGGTTCCGATGTGTTGGCATGGTTCGGAATGTTTTCTTGGGCCGGGCCTTTTCCCTTCGTGTTCGTCGTTCTCGCAATAACGAATCGTTTTCTGTTCGCCTTGTAATGTTGCAACATGCGTTCGTTATCCTGTTCTGAGATGGACAACAGGTGTCCGATCGGGAGGGGAATGCGATGATCCAGAGCACGGACGACGTTCAGAACATCTATTTCCCCCGTGACGAAGGTGGATCCTCCGGATTTCATTTCTCCTGGAGAGGGTCTCCATTCCGCCACTTCCCGCTGTTCCTGGGCGGGTCTAATAGTCCCGATCATTCCCAACCCCGGATATCCTAATGTCACGTACTGGTCTAGAGGAATAAGCTCTGCAGCTTCTTCCATTGTGGCTAACATACGTCCTCCTCCTTCCATTTCTTCCAACATCGCTCCTACCCTTCCTTGTCCATTGGTGATCGGTGCCGCAACTGCTGGGGCGGCTCCAACTCGCGGTTGCACGGGTCGGTGGGGGCAATCCCGGGGTATATGCCCTGGTCAGTGGCACGTGTAACAGACGTTCAGATTGCCAGCAACACCTCCGGTTGTGGGAGCAGGGGCTAATCCTTGTTGTATTGGGGCAGCTCGTATAGATATGGGACGCATCGATCTCATCATCGATTCTATTCGGGCATTTTATTCATGCTGCTCCTTCTTGCTTTCATGAATCAAGTTGATCAAGGTTTTGGTTGGTTTTAGTATAGCAGTTGATTCGCTCGATTGTGCAGGGTTTTCCACCGGTGGTGGAGGCGTCCTAATCACGGAGATAGGCATTCCCGCTATCACACTAGGAGCCATTCGTTTAGGTGTGATCTGTTCCAAATAAGTGACGGTACCGGACACGAACCCCATACTTTCGAACTTGTTTTGCAGTGTGGCTAGCTCGGCCTTGGCCCTAGACAATTCCGACGAATCCCCTTCTCTGGGGTAATCTTCTCCTTCTAGGAAACTCGCGGCGAACTTTCATTCCATTTCTTCCACGGCGGCCATAATCTGTTTCAGCATATGATTGATGGGGGAGAACTGTTTACGCAGCTTCGCCCTCATTGTCCTGTTGTGGAGTCCATTGATAAATAAGTCTCTTCCTACCTGCTCCCCTCGCTCAGTTTTCACGAACATTCGATAGAATCTATTGCGATATTCCGTGACAGATTCGAAAGGCTTTTGAACACGATCTTTAATCATGAAGAGAGCCTGTTCAAGATGGATATAATCAAATCGATTAAAAAAGTCCTGCTCGAATGTCGGGAGATCGATCCAAACATAGGTACTAAACCAGTGATATGCGTCTCCTTCCAATCGGGCGGGGATGTTAATCAGTGCTTTGTCATTGTCGTACTGTTGTGCCCGGAGCGTTGCCAACCATGCTCCGGCGAGATGATGTGCCAGGTCAAAAAGGTAGAGATCAGGTGGGGCCACAGAGGCCCGTGCTCATGGCGCAGGCGCCGACTGAGCCTGATTGGGATTTTGTTGATTGGCATTCATGTTGGTCGCCTGTCGAGCACCCGACCTATTTCTTGTGACTATAGGATCGCGTCCCGGCGCGTTCCGTGATCGGGGGCGTACTCTGTTAGGCAGGTCGCTCTACACTAATCACCCACATGTCCAACCTAGAGCCAGCCATGTGTCGGCTCCGATACCAACCTCACGCCCAACGCGACTTCCTGATCGAAGTGGGATGGGGGCTAGGAAGTGCGAAAAGGGGTTGTGTAACGGTTTGAACGCCGTGAACACGCGTTCACGTTCAAATGTGCGTTTGAACGCGGATTGCGCGTTTGCGTTCAAAATTGAACGGCGTTCAATTATTTTTTTATTTTTTTATTTAAAAAAAATATTTTTTAATGCCTACAAATAACTTTTTTTTTCTGATTGTTTTTTTATGAGTTATGTATGATGTGAGCTACATGCATCTCAATTTTGGAGTCATTTTGCTAAGGCCAAAAAAAATGAAAAATCGCCAAAGATGGCGGTGTAAAATCGTGTTTGCTCACTAATTTCAATTATTTTTTTACTTTTTTTTATTTTCTGTTTTCTATTTTTTTTTTCCAATTTGGTAACGAATTTAGATGTAATGCTCAGGCAAATGTTGTTTATTTTATTTTTCGGAATTTTTTGAGTTTTCGGAATTTTTTGTGGTTTTTTTTTTTTTTTTTCCCCCCCCCCCGCACGGAATTGAACTCCACGTTCGGTCCCGTTCATTGAACGCGCGTGCATTCCGTTCAATTTCTGAACGGAAAACCCGCGTTCAATGAACGCGCGGTTTCATAGAAAAGGGGTGTGCGAAGGATTTTAGGAAAGTGGGGGTGCAGTCCCAGGTCGGAACTGAGATCTCCTGTGGAAAGTTTCAGGGGTACAGGTGTAAAAGAAAGGGGCGTACTTAAAAGGGAAGTTGCTGATGTCGTGCAGCATAAGGCAGATGGCATGCGTAGTGCATTTCAGACTACAATTTGGGGACTCTGAACACTCTTGCATTCTCGAACAAAATCCCAACAACATTGCCCCTGCCAATAGGCTTAGTTTTTACGGCCGAAAGGAAGGACGAATCACCATCGCTGCTGATTTCGTCTTTGGGGTTGGTCGCGCAGCTCGGCCAGTTGTCGGCGCTGCTCGTAACAGGCTTCGGATTCCGCCGAGGCGCGTCGTGAGTGGAGGCCTTGCAACCGCGGCTCGTCCTCGGATCGAGTCTGTTGGGTAGTTCCCGAAGCTCGGCGCGCCCGGTGATACCGACAATCCTCGCACGGTGGGCTGGTTCAGTAGCGTGCTATAGCATTCCACGGTACCACTGTGAGTTGGTGATTTGGGAGGAGGAGATGGAAGGGAGGGAAGCTGGTAGTAATAACGACGAAGCCGAGAGATATGAAATATTGCGTGTTATAAGTTTCCGGGTAGTCGGGGCACCTTGGGTCGCTCGCTATGGCACACAGAAAATCCCTTGCGCATAATCGATCGTTTTCAGTTACTAGGTAAGGGAATTCCGGATTTCTTAAATTTCCCCGCCGTCTGAGTTGTTCGTCTTCCCAATACTCACGATATTCCGGGTCCCTTTGATTCTCGTAATCGGACGCCAGAAAGGAGATCTTGCAACCATGTCTGTCTAAGACGACGTATCCCCCACATCCTTGCACGAGGTTAAGGCTGACTTATGCGGGCGAGTGAGTACGTGGCGACTCGACTCTCTCGAGATCGCGAACATACGCACGCGTGTACGTAAGGGATAACCGATTGGTTCTGCGTGCTGGTTGAACACCCTCAAGCATAAATATCCTACTGACGCAAAAAGGAGGGAAGAGGGGATGATCGACAACTAGACTTCAGAGCATTCCTAATCAGGCATGATCAAATGACTCATGTAGGCGAATACTGGTCAGAGACAACACAGGCATCGCAAAACAGATCGAGAAGATTGCTTAACAAAAGAGAACCTATAGTTATTCCATGCATACATGCCGAGCAAAACAACAAAGAAAATCTGAGACAATGTACAAGAGAAGTTCAAAAAGGAAGGGCCGTGATAAAGAGATCGGCCCTATCAGAATTCAAAATTATATAGATGAACAAAAGAAATGAAAGGAACAACAAAAAGAAGCCTTATCCCACACCCATACCACTCTCTCTCTCTCTCTCTCTGCTCTCGTGTGGGCAGTTCGTCACCTTGCATCAACACCCACGATACCGGCAGTTCGTCGTCGCGTATCCACGCAGAGTTGTCACCCCGCTTGGTCCGCGTACACTCGTCAGGTTCGCCTGTGCGCCACAGTCCGTTGTGGTCTACACAACAGAAAAATTCCCACGAGAAATGAAAGTTGAAAAACATTCCATAAAAAAAAATCCTTATATTTATAAATTTATCATTCCAATTTCGTTAAATTCTAAAATTTGCAATTTTATTTGATATGTTCCAGTCTAAATATGAGTTTTTCCTTCCAACTACATCTACTTGTTCAATATGGAATGGAAGTCTGGACGAGTTTATGAAATGCTTTAATTAAATTTTCATTCTACTATAACAAATATCTTCTAATTTATATTTGATTAACCTATTTATGACTGAAAATCCTTACTTAGAATGACAATCCAATTAAAATATTTCATGAACTGATCCAAACTTTCATTTCATCTCTAGCATGCAGTCAAAATAAGAAAGGATACCCCATTCTTGAAATGAAAGTTTGCAAGTAAGATAAAAAATAAATAAATTGGAATGACATTTTTTAAGATGGAATGAAAATTAAAAATTTAGAATGTAATTTTACTATAGAATGATTATTTAATTCTGACATTTTTTTCCGTTGCACGTCGAACTCGCATACTTGGCACCAGCTCGTCGGATCGCCCAACTCTCACACTCGCTTACCTTGCAACTTGCTCGTTAGCCGACCCTCACTGATCGCGCTAACCTTGAAATTCTTAGAGAGCAATCTAATCGCGCTTGCAAAATTTATAGCATGCATGCCTGCGCGAAAGGTTCAAGATTAAGCCCAGATGGACAGAAAAAGAAGAGAGGAAGTGCCTACGTCCGCATGGTCAGGCCGCGGCGTGGGGGTCGACGGGTCGTAGCCACTCTCCACGCATCGACCCGGTCATGCAGGCGCTTCGGCCAATTAGAATAGAGCATGCGAGACGAGAAAGAAGAAGGAAGAAGGCGGGCAACATAGGAGAATCAAGAAAATTAAAAGAAGAAGGATTATAGTTACGATCGCACCCGCCAAAAACGACAGTTGCACAAGATTAAAGGTGCGATACAGTCAGAACCTAGTTCCTTGCGCCACAAGATGCGTGTGAACGCTGCGCAACAAAAATCCATAGTACCTAAATTCCTAGTCTAATTCCTAATTGCAGAAAGGAAATTATGGAGAAAAACAAAGCCCGCGGGGGATCGACATCAGTTAAAAATTCAAAAACGAAAATTTCCGCGCGCCAATCGCGCCAAAATTCCTAGTGCTCACAACAGAACAAGAAAGAAGCTATGGTACAGTTATTTCTTGCGCCCGTCATGGCGCAGTCATCCAATCGTCGACGCGGGGCTTTCCCGGCGCTGGCCCAACGAGTTCAAACAAAAACGAAAAAGAAGCGAGGATATCCATGCAATTTGCCCAACCGAACCCCACTTACGTCCGTCGCCCATCAAAGCCTTCCCATTTTCCCACATCGGCCTCGCGCAGGAAGTCGCGCGATTACAGAAGATAGTCGTCACAACGAGGCATCTTGTGGAGCTTTTGGGGACCTGCTTTGAAGTAAGGGGCCAGGGGCATCAAATGATTCTTTACAAGGACAGAGGGGGGGAGGAAATAGGGCTGCTCGATTGGCGTCAGGTAGTTTAAGGTGGCTGATGGGTACCAGCTGATGAGAGTGAACTCTGGCGTGATTGGCGTTGGGTAGTGCTAGTTCACCACCTCGACGACGGAGACTGGGATTCTTGTGGGGGCAAAGAATGTCAGGGTGATGATGGTGCTCGGCCCCCACGGAGAAGAGTCTCTCTGAAGTTCTTTACGACGATGGAGCTGGGAAGGACAGAGGTGATTGGGAAGGAGGAAGTTGGTAGTGGATGCGATTGGCGCTGAAATTTCGGCGGCTACCGGCCACTGGCCGCTAACTTCACCCGGATCAGTCTGCGCTTCTTCCCTTCGATGATGGAGGCAGGATTGTTCTGTGGGGCTATTTTTTCCAAAAAGAGGTTGAGTGGGATGAATAGATGGTTGGATATCAAGCGTCCTACTAGTGAGGGGGCTAGCTTGTAGGATGGAAATAGGGTACAGCAGCAGTGGAGATGGTGGCTCTGCTGCAGTAAGTCTTGCCGGAGTAAGGTAAAGAGGATATGATGGGGGGGTCTCTGAGTTGTTTTCCGAATTTTGCTTATTTCGAAGCTTCTGTAGTGATTTCCCCAGTACATCAAATTCTTCTTAGCCCCGGGATCTTAAACTTTCAGGGATCATCGAACCTAGACTGATAACTGCTGAAGTTGCTTTGTTCTGTGCTCCTGGATTGCCGATGCCAGAACAACGCTGACCGGAGCTGGGGCATAGCCCTGTAACCTGTAATTGGCAGGGGTGGGAGGCCTTGTAAAGAGAGCTGGGGTTTGCTGAGGGAGGAAAGCAAGCCAATGGTGAACCAGGAGGGGCTACCTTGACAACCTATGGAGTGGGGTTAGTCTGGGTAGTGAGGAGAGATCAGCTATGGCAGTGGGGGGATAGGTTTGTCTTGTTCTAGAGTTGCAATATCCTGGTAAGGGAGGGCTTGGAGTTGTTCAGGATTAGGGGTCCAGTATGGCTGACTCAGCATGTGTAGCTCCATTTTTTTGTCATCACTGGCATCATTAGTGTCATCAGCATTAGAATTTTCTATTCTCAGTTTTTTCTCAGCGGAAGCCGGATAATGGCCCCGGTGTTACAAACTGATGTATGTTCATATGGGACGCTGGGCCCGGTTCCCAGCACATGCTGCTCCCCACGAATAGACTGGAGCTT
>BFEA01000162.1:1527195-1539031 GCA_003427395.1 Chara braunii | reverse complement strand
AACTCACAAAATTCCGAAAAAAAAATGTTATGAAGAAAAATAAAATAAACAACATTTGCCTGAGCATTACATCTAAATTCGTTACCAAATTGGAAAAAAAAAAAATAATAATAAAAAATAAAAAAATAAAAAAAGAATTGAAATTAGTGAGCGAACACGATTTGACTCATCTTTGGCGATTTTTCATTTTTTTTTGCCTTAGCAAAATGACTCTAAAATTTAGAGGCATGTACCTCACATCATGCAAAACTCATTAAAAAAAATCAGAAAAAAAAAGTTATTTTTAGGCATTAAAATGATTTTTGCTTTTTAAATAAAAAATAAAAAAATAATTGAACGTCATTCAATTTTGAACGCGAACGCGCAATCCGCGTTCAAACGTACATTTGAACGCGAACGTGCGTTCACGGCGTTCAAACGGTTACACAATAGACAGGGTACTAATCAAAGGCAAAACAATCTTTCTCAGCCTCCCGATGTAATCTTCAATCAACTCTCTTTCATCATCCCTATTAAGTCTTCTATTATACCCTTTTATAGTACCCCGGATCATAAAATATTGAGTCAAGTCTATAATCTCACAATCAAATTGCATTGCTTACAACCCGTTGCTGATTCTTCTGGCGAGGGAGACTCGTTCCGTGGAAGTGTGGTATGATATTCTCTCAGCAGTTCCCATTTTCACCACCTTTAATAAATAGTTTATCTCAGTCTGATCAGTGGCAATTCTCAAGGCAAAATCTCTCATTCGGTCAAAGAAAGGCTACAAAGACTCGAGCTCATCCAAGGTAGAAAGATTCATGTAAGAGATCCGAAGTGTCCCTTCTATCTTCATTATTCTTCCTTCTAATACAACCTCAAATGTTAACTGTTTAACCAAGCTGGGCATCTTTAACCATCATAGGAAACATCTGAAAGATAGTTCTCAGATTGAACATAATCAGGGATTTCGAACCTGTGCTCAAAAGTACTCAAAAGCAGTGATTTTATCATCACAGTGATCTCAATATCATACTCATCAAGATCAATAAAATAATAGGTAAGAACATGTAGACTGTCCTGCTCTCGCCCTGGTTTCTTTATGGCCTCATACCTCAAGATCTCCTAGGGGATTATGGCTCTGTTCGTTATAGAATTAAGGGAATTTAAAAGTTTATCTGATTCAACCTTACTCAACCCTTTATGGTCTCTTATCAGTCTAAGCCAAGGTTTCTCTCTTGAGGGTACATAGCGTCGACTCATCTGACTCTTTGGTCTCGTTTCACTTTCAGAGCAAACTCAATCAATGCAGACCAATTATCTCTTGACAAATTTATATCGGGCAAGGGAGGAGTTGGAGATCCCTCAAAGACAGTAAATTGAGTAGATCCGGTGAAGTTCTTATTTTTCCTCTCAAATATCTCTTTCTCTTTCAGTACTACCTCTTCAACAAATCCCCAGCATCTCTCATACACCGCTTCTGTACTTCTTTCCTTTGAAACATAAATTATCACATCATATGTATCCAGGTCTGTGAAATAGAATGTCAGTACATATAATCGTTCCTGCTTCCATCCGCTCTTGACCATCTCATATCTGACAGCCTCATATGGGAACACCTCTCTCTTGCTTAGAGTATTCAGTGACTTTAGGAAACACTCGACCTTCTCTTGACTTGGGACTGAACCTCTGCCAAATTTCAACCTTCTGATTTCCTCTGCTGAAGTATTTTTAGTTCTAATGACCACCAATTTTTTTCTCCCACGTCAGTACCATGTTGATAATATGCAACCAGTTAGTCCCATTACAATAGTTGTCAGGTATAGGAGGGATCGGAACAGTCTCATACGTTACTGGCATTACACCCCATTCCACTCTCATTTTCTGCTTGATTAGGTCTGTTTCTCATCATAAAGAGACTGGATCGCAATTCCCCAGAGCCAGTTAAAGGTCTCACCTTCGTCACAATCTCCCTTCTTGACATAAGGACGGTATCATAGATATCTTCTTCCAAGAAGCGAGCCAGCACTACGCTGATGGCCGAATTACCAGAACGGTAGACCCAGCAATGCTCATATTGATAGGGGAATATCCCTTTGCTAGTCACTTTCGAGAGTTTTTTCAATGCATCAGAAGTTAACATTCTTGATGAAGTCTCCGAGCTCTTGATTCTTTTTTTCCCTTCTCAGTGTTTCAAGGACATCAAAGGCTCATGAGACATACCTGAAATCAAGCCTGATTCTCTCCTGTCAATAATATCAGTCTTCTTCTCCGGTCCAGTGTGGTACCTCACACAAGAAAAGATAGGACTCAATTAACAATTAAGCTCTTCAAGAGAATAATAACTCAAGAAAGATTGCAAAATTAATCTAAGAAATTATTAAATTGTCAACAGTTTTCAAGGCCTAATCAAAGCTCAAAGTTGTTTGCTGACCCAAACTCGTTCCGGATACGAAAAATTTTCATGTCTCCAGCAACGGCGCCATTTTTGTCGCACTTCAGTCAGACCGCTTCAGGCGACCGGAAAGCCAACAAGCTGTCACGCAGGATTTTGGATGCTCTTGCAATAAATAAAAGAAATTAAATAAACAAATCTCTTCCTGTTGTGTATGTCTGGCTTCGAGCGAGACCCTTCAATTGCGATCTTTGCCGGTCCCCGGTCTTATGAATCTTTTATTTTGATTCGGAACAGTAGAAAATCATGCAAATAATAATCATGAAATGCTGACTTGTCATGCATCCATCGATTTTGTCGGCCTACTAATTTTGAGAACCGTGACAAAATCATCAAAGAGTACAACCATCAAGCAAAACAACAATGCATGAAGCAAGACTGACTGACTCGAGCAATGACAAGGTTAAATGAGGGAACAATGAGAACTCATAATCGTCTCAGGAAGTACATATGGAAGAGAGTATGGCCAGCACCAATCAAGAGTCCTCACTCATCGCTCTAAACTTCACACTCATCTCTCATTTTGTTGTCTGTCGTTTTGGCTTCTTGCTATGTCTCCGTACTCTCTTAGGGCGTGGTCTCTGTATGTAGAGTCACCTGAAGCCTGCAAGCTCTGCGCATTTCCACCCAAGGTACATGACCCGAAAGTCAACCATGGAGCAGAACTCTTCCCATACTGTAGGTAGGTAGGGTCTGGAGAAAATCCCTCGTCTGAGATGTAGAAACTCTGAGGGTTGTGTCACTGCCTCGTAATCGATTATTGCAGGAGAGATGTACCTCTTTGCCAGTTCAATCAAGTCACCCCAGTGGGAGCCGTATATCAGAGTAAAGGGCACTAAAGGCATGTCGTAGTCAGAGTAGAGCTTTGGTCCAAAGCTGCGAATCAACTTAGTACCGCTCTCGTCAAGCTCCCTCTCTCTCTCCTCCAGGTGCCCAGCTGCAGCAGTCCAGGCTGAGTCGAAATACTCATGGTTTTTTTTGCCTTTCTTCACATACGATCTCAAGTCATGGATGGTACTCTCTGCAAAACTGGTGAGGACCGCGAACACCGACAGATCTCCCTTCTTGAAACCGGTTGCACTGACATACTGATACGGAAAAACATCCTTGGAAGAAATTATGTTGAGACTGCTTAGAACAGACTCACTGACTGAGAAAATTTGCACCGTACTCATGTGATGATGTTGAAAAGTTCAAAAGTTCAAGTAGGGAACACTTCTGGTTGATACTGATTGAGAACTGAGTGTTGTTGAGATTTTGCTGACTGAAACTGAGTACTGTTGAGATTTTGCTGACTGAAACTGAGTGTTGCAGGGATGGTAGAATGCTGCCCGCTGGCCACTGGGTGACAAAACTCTGAAATTATTACCGTCCGCTGGGGATACCCGTAGCTGAAATTATGGAATAACTGATTACAAATTTATTGGTTTTGATTGTTGGGTGCAGAGCACAAAGTCTGCTGAGTGCCCTGCTGATAAAAACTCGGAGAGGAAGCGGAATACATAGCCTCTTTTTTTTTTTCTTTTTCTTTACTTGAGTTTAGCCATGGCCTTTTCAACCGTTTCTAGGGATGAGCAGATACTGTGTAGTTTACCGGTAGAACTATAAAGGTAGAGCACGTATTTTATGTATTTCTCCTCCGTGACCATCCGGACTGCTTGTTCCCGTTGATATTGCCTATGTGATTCCATGTCCTGACACGCAGCGTCCTCCCACCCTTCTCTCTTGTCCCTTTTTGAACTGGACTTCATCACAAGGACCTCTTTCCCCTTCATGCTCCTCCTCTCCCTTAGTCATAAGTTTACTAAGAACAGGGAAGGTAGGGGAAAATTTTACTGGTCCAGTTGCTCTTATGGGGATGGAAACTACTCCCGGCTAGCCACCGAATAACACCCAATAAATAGACTTCAGGTTTTTTTTCCCTTTGACAGAGTTTTCACAGACTGTTGATCTCTGTTATAACTGTTCAGACACCGCCACAAAAAAAAATGACTGAATGGAAGGGGGCACTGACAGAAGGTCACAGATGTCTAGGGGCCTCTGTTAACCAACTGCAGAGCAGCAAAGGTAGATTCAGACCCACCAACTGACGCCTGTTCATGGCTTGCTCCAGTCTGATTACAACCCTGTTTACTTTCCTGAAAGGGAGTGATAGAACCAGATGAATATTAGAAGGAATCCCAAACACTGAGCACTACTAAACCATGGTCCTCTCTGACCTGAGAAGAGTAATCAGCACCGATTTGCCTCCCTCACGCCGGATCAGACTACAATCCGAATAACCCTTGACCTCTCCTGACCACGGTTAGTAGATAAGGCACAACGTCGTTAAAGTTACCTCGGTCAACTGACAGTACAAGATACAGGATGTGATCGGTCAGGCTCAGCCTAGTCGACACGTAAACCATGATTCGGTGTTGTCTCTGTGGCCGCCTCCAATTCATAACACCTTAGGTATAACTCCCCTCCGTATTGTGAACAAAACATGAAGAGTGGTTTGGACAAGTATTTTACCTTCGTGCGATGCAAGATCTGGCCAAGTTTTGAGATCGTCCATGCGCAGTGCAATTGATGTTCCAAGAGATAGGGTTGTTGCACGTCAGAAATATCACCTAACATCAACTGACCTCAGACGTTGAACAGGTCCTCACGGGTTAAGAGTCGGGCTCGAGTAAACGTCGTGTAAAGGCAGGTACCGGCCTTCACTTGAGCATCGTTCAGAGCAACACTATTCTGGCCATTCATAGTTCATTCACTAACGCTAAAGACAGTGGGTCGAACTCAAACCAATGTCACAGGAAGTGAGGACCCTCAAAATAGCATTTAAAAGTAACTTCCGCTGGAAAGTCTGCATAAAAAGGGAAATTGGTTGACCAACCAGAGAGTTACAAAGGGGTTTCAGACACTTGTCTGCTCAGACTTTACAGGTAAAGACCCCTTTGTCCTCTAATCACCATCCAGTAAATACTTCGCTAATAAAAAGGCTACCTTTCGTAACAAGAACTATCTCTTGCCAATTAACTTTAATTAGAAGAGCAGGAAGCCTAGGGAATTATGCTCAAATCGACTCGTTTTTATAGGTACGGACTCATTATCTCATTACCATCTGTAACAGCGTAATCAACTTAACTGGCACCAAATCAAATTTCAGGTAGACCAACTCTGCTCAACGGACTTAAAGTTTATCCACAGGGTTGGCCCATTCGGAGCGTTAAGATACGTGGGCAACTGGAGGTCACTTGTCCATGCCCGAGTTAATTTTTCAAAGTAATAAAGGGCAGTCTCTAACCCTCATAGACCCCTGATAAATGCCTACCGAGCAACCAACCAGGCAGAGCTTAGTTAGTTAGTCTGATAAGTCGAAGCACACTCCAATAGTAATACAATCCAATTCCTGGGCCTTGGTATATCAGCATCATACTAAAAAGGTAAGTATCAAGGTTCACATTCGTCTGAGCGAAAGATTCTAAGATGAATAGGACAACCGGTGCAAAGTTTGAGAGTCTCTGGCCAGGAAAGGAAAACTTTACACTGATTTACGGGAAGGAAGGTTGAGGAATCATGTCCACAGTTAATCATGATCTTATCTGACGGTCATACCATTATCTCCTTCCAAAGTAGGATGTTTTTCTCAGTCAGGGCAGAGGCTCAATGATCAGTACAACCAATTTGCATCATGTTAATTGATTAAGCTTGATGTCTGCCCTGCCCTTTTGACAGCGTCAGACCTCAGTCTTCTCGATCCTTTCGTGTCATTTCCCAGTTCCAGAATACCCGTCCTTCCCATCGTCTCTGCGACTATGCAACGTTTATGAACTGTCCCGCATGACCTTCAAACTTCAGTGATACAAAATCTCAAACTGCTCACCACCCCTACCTTCTCTTTCAAACCACAGGGGTAGTAGTTAGAATGGAGGAATAATGAACACCGCCAAGAAAACTCCAAATCACTGTCACTTGCTTTTAATACACCAAGGTCTACCGATAACGATAACACTCCACATATACCTCCCCAAACTGACTTCCAGCTGACAGACCTTTCCCCACTATCGCCTGTAACTACACATCAGACCAGGACCTTTGTAACTCAGAGAACTACAATTAAAGTTGACGGCGGGCAAAGCAGCAGCCGACTCAAAACAGGGAGATGAGATGATGTAAGTGTTGATACTAAAAGGGCGGCGAAACGGTTCCGTCATGGCAACGAACACTCCAAAAAAAAGGCTAGTGGAGACGAATGTTCACTCGCGATCATGTTATTGACGTCAACCAATTTACACCCTCATGCTCACCGAGTGGCAAGTCTTGACTTCACAGGGCCTCGCCCGCACTGGGCACTCCATGTCCTACACACTCACCCTCCCCTACTCACAATCGTGCATTGCTCAGGCCGTACCCCCAAACGACACCCAACTCTCTTTTCCGGTTTTCGGTAATCTCTGCGCCAGTCGTGGAGTGTAGCCAGATGCGCAGAGAGCAGCAAGACACACTCTCGCGCTGACCTCAACAGTAGTCTCCCTCTCTCCGAGGACACACACGCCTCTTGTTCGTCACTGATGGCGTCATCTGGGAGCTCCCTTCGTCGCCCGTGCTCACGTGCCTCTCACCTCCGTCTCAATCTCGTCTCTCCTTCTCTCAGCAAGAAAACAACATTGTTGACGTCAACATCCCTAGTGCACGTACTGCACTCACACTCGCACCTTGTAATACACCATCGTCTGAGCTAGGATACCGTCAAGCTAAACGAGCTTTCCCCTACACATCGTACGCAAGTGGCGACATCCCTCGTCTGCCTATTTCAGGAGGATTGCGGCGCAGGTCACGTGCTATCGCACCAACCCCTCTCCCTGTTTGTTTCTTGATTACTGCAGTTTTGGTTTGCCCAGAACCTTGGACGACAAACAACAGCGTCCAGACACGATTCTCGCTAGGCACAGCGAACGCACATCAAAGCTGACCCACTTCCCAGGCTTCGTCTTGCACGCACGACTCTCGTACATGTATATTGAGATGACATTGTCCTCCTTTATGGGTTCTCCCCGCGTACGTACGATTCACTGCAGTGACTCGCTCGTAACTACGGAAGTCATCCACGGGGCTTCACGAGCGAAAGTAGTCTCTTTCCTTCGTTCTCACTCCTGCCGAGAGTCTCTCTCTCTCTCTCGCAACTGCTCTGACACGCTTTGACCGTCCGTCTCGTGTCTAACGGCTTCAATCTCTTCATCGTCCCAAGTTGGCCTCCTATCTACACACACGTCTGTTCTCTCTCACTTTCCACGTGTGGAAGTCAAAAATTGACGCTAATTGCATCCCGCAAGCTCATGCTCCGCTCACTCGCCAAGTCTCCCTTTTCATTGGCCTCTCCCACGCACATTAGGCCGCCATGTGTAGCCCTTGCACACGCGCACTCGTCCACATATGTTGACTTTTTTCGCCCGCCTTCTCTCTCACTCACCACTTGTTACGATCACACATGTTGCATGTCCGTCCATACTGGCACCTCCCTCTCTCTCAACTACCCCGTGCATACAGTCCTCTACTGCTCACGCACGGACTGTCTCGATCCTCCGTTGACCTTGGAGCCCCTTCTTTTTTACACATGTCCCTTTCCCCAGCTCTTCTTCTCACTTGTCTCATGGCCTCTGGGCATCGGTTGTCGCGAGCTGGCCTCGGGTCCGCCCTCCACATCTCGCGCCAGAGGACTGGAAATAGGTCTCCTGGTCACTCGCCTCACTCTCTGCCTCTGAATCACGGTCCAGATGTTGTTGTTTGCGTTCCACTGTATCTGTCGAGGTCCCCGCGTCCAGGTAAGAAACTGTCACCTTTAATTCGTCAGTAACCCCGTCTCTCCTGCATCTCCTCTTCGCTCTATCCCTGGCCTCCGTAATCGCTAGCTGTAGTCTCCGATCATCCCTCATCTCTCTTTCTCTTCCCCCTTCAACATTAACCTTCAGTTTCACTTCTCCATTGCAACGACTATAATCCAAAGTAGTCGTCACAGTGGGCCCCTCACCCGACATTGGCTCCCACCTCCAGACAAACTAGAGGTATGTCGGCCTGTAGCCGTGTAACCCACTACTCCGCAACATGACTGCGTTCAGAATAATCAGGGCCTCGCTCCCAAGTGCATGCGCTCAGACAGCTCACGATAGCCCTCACTACTCCGTACTTTGGTCCCAAACCAGTGGCATTAACGCGACAAGATGACTCAAGGACACCCACAGCTTCCTGCTAGATAGTCAGCCTCAAACTCTTCTTTCTTTTATAGGCTCCCTCTATAGCACAACTCCTGTGTTATAAACGAGGGATTCGAGTATTTTTCAAATTCTTGTATTTTAGCACTCTATAACAAAACCAAAGCAAAATACACAAAAAGAGGAAAAAGAAATGCGGGACACCAACAGGCAAGGCTCATTACTGCAAGCTTGACACTGTGGTCCCATAACGGAATACCGACAGCACACCTTTCACTTCAAAACAAGCCGTCGGCCTACCCCTATCGGGTGCCCGTGTCCGATGGTAAGGAGGGGGCTTATGACCCTCTTCAGGGGTGATAAGCTTCCTATCGATGCGGTCGCGGGTCGCCCCTCTTTTGGGGTCCTACCGCGCGTTGCCCGATCGAGCCTCCCAACCATCCGTACAAGAATAACAGGACAAATCAGTCTGGGCCACAGACTGTAGCCGCGCTCCGAAATTCAAACCGTTGGCCTTCCCGCGAAGTGATAAACCAAAGGAAGAGTCGAGTCTAACCGTCGTGCGAAAAAGAACACCAAATAATAATAATAATAATGACAATAGTGATAATAATAACAATAGAACGGAATAAGAAAAAAAAAAGGAAATCATAACGCCACCACGGTTAGAGATCACTAGATCACCCTAGACTAAAGCGAGGGTCCAGATCTACGCGCGGATCTGACACTGAACTCCCCGTTTTCTTCTTACTCCTGCTTTTCTTTTTCTTTCTTCTTCTTTTGCCCCTTTTCTATTCAACTGTAACAGTGAGCCTGCGTACCTAACCCATAAGCCGACTAGGGCTCGATCGGCGCGCGGTAGAAAAGACAGCGCCGGTCTTTTCACCTCCGCGTCCCAGGGCGAGCCCGGCGGCTACTACGGTCATAGGCCGGTAGTGCTCTGCTGTACAGCAGGGCGCCGAGTCTGCGTGGACCAGTTGAAAATTTTGTGGCACACCCTTTTGCTGAGGGCAAGCACCCACAGGACCTGTCTGTGTCAGGAGACCACCCCGATATATCAGCGTAGTTGCAGAGGTTTGGTAACGACTTAATGAGCCTGCGACATCAGAGCGAGGACCTGGTATCAAGCAGGGACTTGGTACACAGAGGAGGGTCGGGACACCGCGCCCTCCGACAACGGGCGCGCACTCGCGCAGCCACGTGGGGCCCCTACGGTCACAAGCACGCACCCCTACCGGGCACCTACGGACACGGGCGTACAAGGGCACACCCCTACAGGGCACCTACGGACGCAGGCGCACAAACGCGCACCCCTATCGGGCACCTACGGACACGGGCGCACAAGGGCACACGCTTACAGGACAACTACGGACGCAAGCGCATAAGTGCGCACCCCATTCCGGGCACCTACGGACACGGGCGCACAAGAGCGCACCCCTTTCGGGCGCCGACGAGCAAGGACGCACTAGGGCAGCCACGAGGGCGCACGAAGGCTGCACAGCAGAGGGGTCACACCATGAAGGCACACAAGAGGGGCGCAACGAAGGGGGTGCTTTAGACACATATATCGAGTACTTCGGACACACTTTTCGAGGCCGCGGATCAGGTATTTTGGGCACACCTTTCGAGAGCGCGGTGATCGGCTACTTTGGGCACACCCCGAAGAGGCACTTCCTCAAAGGGGGCACATTCCTAAGGGGCATTTTCTTGAAGGGGGCACATCCTGAAGAGGCACATTCTGGGGACGCGCATTCTGAACCAAGCTTTCCGAAGGGGCGGACTCTGGACAGATATATTCCGAAGAGGTGCGTTCCGAAGAGGTACGTTCCGAAGAGGCACATTCTGGAGAGGCGCAGTCTGAACCGAGCATTCCGAAGGGGCGCACTCCGAACAGGTACATCCCGAAGAGGTGCATTCCGAAGAGGTACGGTCCGAAGAAGCACATTCTGAAGAGGCACATTCTGATTCCGAACCGGGCACACCCCGAAGAGGCACTTTCTCGATGGGGCACATTCCGAAGAGGCACATTCTGAAGAGGTGCGTTCTGAACCGGGCATTCCGAAGGGGCACATTTTGAACTGGGCATTCCGAAGGGGCACATTCTAAACTGGGCATTCGGAAGAGGCACATTCCGAACAGGACCTCGGAGGCATGGTCAAGGTAGACCTCAAGCTTTGGCCCCAGTGGGCGAGAGAGGTGACTTCAGATACGGAGAGTTCTAGGACCGTCCCTTGGGACCGGCGGGCACGTTACAGGCGACACCTGGTCGGAAGGAGGATCAGGCCCAGGCTGATGACTAGATCCATAGGCACCCAAACGGACTTCCCAGACATAGGGACGAGATATACGGTCGAGGCCAGAACTAGTGTTACACATCCTATCATTCTGGGCTGAATGAAGACATTCTATTTATTCCTTCAAGACGGTGACCTGTGATTCGTGTGCGCATTTGTTTCGGTCTGTCGCGGTCCTTGTTTTTGTGGATGTGGACAAACATGGTTTGTGCAGGTTACAGGAGCCCCGACCAACCCTCCCGCGGGTGACAGACGGGGTGCGAGGTATAGGGTTTGGGCGGCGTGCCGGCAGAGCCCTCCTACTTGTCAACACTGTAAGCGAAGGCTGTGCAACCGCTGCTCAACTTCGGTTCAAGTCTGTCGAGTAGTTCTCGAGGCTCGGTACGCCCGGTGATGCTGGCAACCCTCACACGGCGAGCTGGGCCAATAGCGAGCTATGGAATTCCACGGTACCACTATGAGTTGGTGATATGGGAGGAGGAGATGGAAGGGAGGGAAACGGGTAGTGATAACGACGAAACCCGGGGATATGTAGTATTGAGTATTGTATGTATCCGGGTAGTCTGGGCCTCTAGGGTCACTGGTTATAGCCCAGTGGAAATCCCCCGCGCACAGTCGGTGCTCCGTCAAACAAGGGACTTCCGGGTTTCTTAAGTTTCCTCATAATCTAAGTTGTTCCTCTTCCCAATACTCGCGATATTCCGGGTTCCTCAGGTTCTCGTAGTCGGACGCCCAAGAGGGAGATCTCGCAGCCATGTCCGTTTCGTACAGAGATGAGCATTTTTTTTTGGAAATGCCACTTCACCCAACCCACCCAGCATTTTCTTAGTACATGCAACCCTTAAAAAAAAAAAAAAAAAAAAAAGGTTTGAAGCTGATCCAACCCACCCAAGCATTTTTTTGAATTTTTCCGC
>BFEA01000162.1:1501899-1519840 GCA_003427395.1 Chara braunii | reverse complement strand
TTTATCTGGTCTCAACCATAGACCAGATAGGGACGCCGGACCCCCAAGAGCAAAAAATTCCGACCGGATTTTGGCAAAAAAAATCAGTTTTGATTTCGTTCAAAAAATATAATATGTCCGTTTTGACGAAATGGCTGTTTTGGGATATCCAGGACTAGGGATGATTGGGACAATCCGGCCAGCGGAAGAACGAAAAGAAGTCGTTGAATGGAGACCGTCCTCCGGAGAGATGGAAGCGAGTGGTCTCAACTTTGTCACTGGTAAAATCGACGTTTTGGATATTGTCCGAGCCTTGGACCACCGGATCCCGTTACCCATAGAGCACTTACTGTCCATATCCCAACAGGCCAATGAACGCATGTTGCAACATTGCAAAGCAAACAGGAAAAGATTTGCTCTTGCTAAGCTAACCACCCAGAAAGGTAAATCCCCGGTTATCGAGGAAAAACCCACTACTCCTAACACGCCGGATCCGATACGGTTGGGAATAATACAAGAATATGACCATTTTCTATGGATTAAAACCATCCCGTGGAAATCCGCAGAGTGTGACATTGAAGTTTTGGGAATTCCGTATAACGCTATCCTCAATTCGGGAGCGGCAGTACTGGCTATCTCATCGAGGGTTGTGGAATGGGCTGGGAGAAAGAAAAATCTAATTACGTTGGTGGAAGGTGATCATCGTGTCTCAACTTACGAAGAGAAGATCAAAGCAGTGGGGAGGATGACGAATGTGGCTTTCAGACTAGGGAGGGTTCATACATTAGGGGATGTGGTAGTATTAGATGTAAACACCTACGATGTCCTCCTAGGATTACTAGCCCTCACGACATTACGAGCTAACTTGGATTTTGAAAGATGGTCTGTCATTCTTCGGAATACAGGAGGAAAGCCATACGTCGTCCCAATGAGATTAACTCTCTGAACCACGTTAACACCAAGACCCCTGCCTGAAATCAGGAGCTCTCTTCGCGTGATCACGTGGAAAGAGCCGAGCCCTGAGAAAGAGGCGCGAGGAAAGAAATCTGAACCGACCGACAGCTCCTCTGATAGCGAGGATGACTCGGACCTCGTGATCCAAAATATGGTGCACTGATCGATCCGCTACCCCATTCAACAAAAGACAACTAAAACGTTCGTCCTCACTGAAAAGAATCTGCAACAGACTCGAGCACTAATCCTTGGAGAACCACTCGTACAGGATTTGGAACCCCTTCGAACCCTATATGAAGCGACCACCCCACTTCTCTCGAGATATCGAAACCCCTGAGCGTGATGATCCTACGATGTACGAACTCGGAATTAAAATTCATGAAAGGTCGGCATATTGGTCGGATGACAGTGGTGGCGTGACCCCTGAGGAGCACGTGGCCATCCGAGAAGAAGATGCACAAATGATTGCTACCGTATTTTCCTAGCGATCGGATAACTCCTTCATTTCTGCTCCCCCGAAGGAAAACAGTAACCAGGCAAGCACGAAGTACGTGGCAGCTACCATACATGGACAACCGTACGAGTTGCACACACCACAGTATGTACCGAATGAGATTCACCGACTGATTGACGATATACTCACCGAATATCAAGGGGCGATTAATGTGAGAAATACAGACATCAGGTTGTCTGTAGTAATCCAACATGAAATTCAGAATGTAACTCATCCGCCGACCCATTGCAAACCATATCGATACTCGCTAACAGAACAGAAGATCGCGTTAGAGAGAATTCGAGAATTTGAGACTAACGGGTGGATCGAACCCGCAACTGAACCGTGGTCGTTCCCTGTAGTGTTAGTTCCAAAGAAAAACGGGTCGATTCGCATTTGCATCGATTATCGGAAATTAAATGATATCACGATCAAGGATGTGTATCCCCTTCCCCGGATTGATGATTTGTTGGATGCGATTGGTTGTGTGCTAATTATTTCCGCAAGTTCGATATTCGTCATGGTTTTCATCATATTCTGGTGAAGGAGGAGGATCGGCCAAAGACGGCCTTTGTGTTATTTGAGGGTACCTGGCAGTGGATTCGTTGCCCGATGGGGATTTGCAATGCACCTACCACATTTTAAAGAGCGATGAATGTCACATTTCAGAATTTCGTGAATACCAGGCTGACGCAGGGCATGATTAATTCCTGCGTTATTGTGTTCATGGACGATATCCTGGTTTACTCAGAATCGTTCTACGGACATGCTCAGCACATTAAATGGACACTCAGAGCGTTGCAGGACGTTGGTTTCAAGATTGCATTGGAAAAGAGTGAGTTTTTCCTTTCGGAAATTTTATTTTTGGGGTACGTGGTGATGCGAGGAGGCTTACGACAAGATTCGAGAAAAGTCGCGGCCGTCCGTGAAGCCCCCACGCCTACCACACTCACGCAAGTTCGGGTCTTTCTGGGACTGGCATTGTACTACCGTCGATTTATCAAGGGTTTTGTTGCTATCACACGGCCCCTAACGAATCTTTTACGGATGGACCAGCCACTAAACTGGGACGCGGAGTGCCAACAGGCCTTTGTCACTTTGAAGGAGGCTTTGGCTATGGCGCCTATCTTAATTCGTCCCGATCCAGAAAAGTAGTTCATACTCATTACGGACTGGCAGCCTGAAGCGATCTCCACTATTTTAGCTCAAAAGGGGAACGACGGCCGAGAACACGTCATCGAGTATGCTTCGAGAACGGTGCCCGATGAGAGGAGAAACGATTCGGCCCCGCAAGGTGAATGTTATGCTGCCGTGTGGGGAATCCAGCATTTCCATCCGTATCTGTACATACATAAATTCCTCTTCGTCACGGACTATGAGCCCTTGCTAACTCTCAAGAAGCTTACCAACTACACAGGCATGATTGGGCGATGGGTTGTGCAACTGCAAGAATACGATTTTGATATCGTCCATCAGAAGACAGAGAAGCACGGCGACACCGACGGGCTGACACGATAACATCGGCCCAACAAGGTAGCCAAGGGTGACGAGATTACGCCGTGGAAAGAGCCAGAACCGAACAGCGAGCCCTCGTACGGGCAGGTGGCCATCCTTCCTCGACCTGCTAAGAAGTGATTGGCGGTTGCAATGGCGTCGGGGCACGAAGGTAATTCTGAAGGCCCTCTTTCTCCCCCTTCGTCTTCATCTCTTCTTTCCCTGCCCGATAAATTTTGTCATTTTTTCGAAGCAATTTCGAGGGTTAATTCGGTCCCTATGCGTCCTAGCGGGGAAGGATATGTTGAATGGGTGGACTATCTGCGTTGTGTCTCCCGCGCTCATGATTCATGTATTCAGTACCGGAATACGGTCAAGTCCTGGTTATGTCCCTTATGTCGAGTTGATAAAATTCCGATGGAGGCTCGATTCCTCAAAGCCACGTCTGAAGGATTAAAAAAGACTTGACGGTTTAGGAGGGTTGAGGTTTGGACAGATGTCGTCCTAATAGTTACAGTGGTTGGGAACCCCCTCCGAGACTTCACAAAGGAGGATCGGACGCGGGCCAATAAGCGGGCTTGGGATTATCGATGGAACAAAGGACGGTTAGAAAAATGAAAAACGGATGGTAGCGGGATCTAGATGTCTGTCCCGCATCCGTTCATGAGGTATGACTGGGTTAAGTCAGCTCACGAGGAAACCGCCGCCCATTTTGCTGTCAGAATTACGGAAGCCGCAATCGATAAAAACGAGTGGTATTGGTTGAACATCCGCGACAATGTTAAATTCATCGTCCAAAATTGCTTTGTCTGCGTTGCTGACATTGCTTGACAAGGCGCCGATTCAGCTGCCTAGGTCGATAGTCCCTACCGTCGTTGAACGACGGTTTCAGAGAGTTAGCATGGATATCACCGATATCATCATGCCCCCTGGATTGAATAGTTGCGAATATTCAATCCTTTTGTTTTTTGTCGATCGAGGCATATCCTTGTAAGACGAAACAGGAGGCAAAAATCGCGCGATGTCAACCGTTCCTCGACATGCACCAGGATACGGAAGAAATCTTAATGGATAATGGGGTTGAATTCAGAGGGGATGTTTTGAGGAACCTGGTCCTACACGGTGTGTCTATTCGCAATACTGCTCCCCATATGTCGCAATCGAACGGGCTCGTAGAGAATGCAAACCGGGTAATTAAGACTGCATCGCGACGCAATATCGCGGCTAGAGACACGAGGCCCTGGCCAGATATCGTGGATCATATCCTTGCAATTCATCGGGGGACACCCCACGAATCTACGGGCCTGACACCATTCCAGTTACGGACCAATAGCCTACCGTATGTAACCCTACCGAGCCTAAACGATGAAACGACCCTTCCCCGAAGGGCCACTACAGCGACGGTTAAGGACAAGGCTCAACGTCATTTGGATTTGATGGAAAGGGCCCTCCCCCGGTTGGCCCGAAAAAGACAACGTATGACGGAAATGGCCCATGGCCGACAGGTCCAAAGCTATGAGGCCCAGAACGGGAATGCGGGTCCCCGACCCCAGTATAAATTAGGGGACATAGTGCAGGTGAGGAAATGTGCTCATCAAGGGAAGTTAGTGTCATGATTCTTCGGGCGATTTCACGTAGTCGAGTTTGGTCCGAGCGGGGTGAACACGGTGCGGCTTACGCCGGAGGTGTCGAGAAGTCGACCGGCTCGTCCGATCATTTGTCACGTGTCCTACCTTCGTCCTCTTCCTTCTTCCCCTTCTTCCTCATCGTCTACGTCGTCCCTCGATCCCGAGGAAGACGGCGACCACCTCGATTATCTTGATTCCTCTACTTCTGAGCCTTCGTCTCCCTCGCCATCGCCATGAGCTTTTTGAACGAATCAGTCATCAGTGAGCGTTTGATGCAACCCAGTGGTTGCATATCGTCGATCCGGCAAGTGCGTCGACCCCGAGTGAGCCCAGATCTACTCTGTTTCGCTGCCTTCTTCAGCACAACGGCCATCACGCGGCGGTCGAATTTTGATTCACGTCAGCTGGAGAGACACGTGTGTTGGCCGAGGTGTCGGCCTTTTTGCAACTGTCTCTTCCAGGAGAAAGCCACGTATCAGTCATCATCGTCTTCACGGGCGACCTTACTTTTCTGCATCCGGCGCGCCATATCGAGATCTTCCGGTCGCTGAGAGTCTGGGCGACGGATATCACGAGGGCGTGGGTGCAATCGTAGGCTCGGCCGCGCGATCGGATCGTGACGACCAACGATATCGACCTTCAACTTCGGGTGTCTCTCAGTGCACCGGAGGTCGACCTTCCTGAGCTTTTTCCTTTCCCCCCGCCTCGATGAACCGTCATCGCCTCTCCACCTTCACCCTCCCTTTCGGATGTCCCTGTGTTCTGGCAGTCTGCCATGGACACATCTTTGTCCTTCACGATCAAGCATCTAGACGTGCCGATCCTGAGGGCGCCGCCGTGGGGCCGGTGGTGGCAGTAGCAAGCTTATGTGGCGTTCAACTTTTGCCTTCTCGAGGTCGCGTTCCATTGGGCCAAGCCTGCAGATCGGACCGTGGGGAGCGAGGTTCCAAACGATGAGGTAGAGCTGCTGCTCGTTCAAGCGTGGAGAACAGGTACGGAAGGAAATTTTCTGGGGATCATATTTGGGGAAGTGCGCGACGGCAATTTGAGTGCCATCACAGGCGAATTGCTGGTGTTCCTGGTCCAAGTGCTGGACGATCTGCCACTGGAGATTATGTCGCGCTGCGACGAAAGACCAGGAACGGCCACACTTACTTGCTCCTTGGAACCACACCTCTTGTGGTCCACGTGTACGGAGTTAGACGAGGGGAGCTACTATTTGCCGTCGACGTCACCGATCTGTCCACGTGGGACCCGCTCGTCCGACGCGTCCCTAAAGGGCAAACAATCGAGGAGGCGCAGGAGGAGGAGGAAAAAGGGTCGGAGGAGTCGGAGGAGGAGGAGCGGGACGACGATCCTGATTACCGAGAGTCCGAGGACGAGGTGTTGGGAGAGGCTGGATCGGGGGAAGACAACGAGGAACAGGAGGCCGACTCGGAGGAGGAGGCCGACAAAGAGGAAGCCACGTCGACTGATTCAAGTGAAGCAGCCGAGCTGACGAGGGAGGAGCAGGAAGCTAAGGACCAGAACAGCGGGAGAAGGCAGAAGGCAAACGTCCGATCGAGGACTCAGGACCGTCACCACAGCTGCTGCAGGGAAATCCTGCGCTCAATCCTAAGCCTCCGCAAGAAGAAAACGAGAGAGATAGAGCCACCGCAGCCGGGCCTTCAACAAGCCGCCGCCGCCGAAGAAGTGGATCCCCCTCTCAATCCTTCGCACTCTCCCGTGCCGCCCTTCGCCTACGTCGAGATGCGGGCGCTCGGGCTTCGTCACCGGTCATTATCCCGTCGTCCCCATGACTTCCTCACTGTCCAGCAGCTTGTAGGCCGACCTCCGTTCCCCCATAGGTGGCATCCGTTTCCTCGTCCCCTCTTCTATCATCGTTATGCCACTCGATTCCTGATCACCATCTTCCCTAATACAACTACCCGTTCACTCGTCGCTTCCTTTCCTCTCCATGTCCTACTCTTCAGCATCGATTGGCAGAAATTCAATCATATGGAGGTTTATTGCATAATCTCGGGGACGATCTCTGCGTGTGAGGATTATGACAATTTTCACGCAGCCATTCATCGTACCATCGTCACCCTTTACCCCGATTACCTTGCTTCCCTCCCCCACCAACGATGACACCCTCGCTTTCCTCGTATCCATCGCTCCATCTACTACATCCCGCTCCCTTCTAACGATAGGGAGATCTATAGCTTCATGCCTCCTCTTCCCTAGATACATTCGTCCCCTCCCCCGCCTATAATTAGACTAACCTTCCCCGACACTATTCTGGATTGAGCAAACGATTGCCACATTGGATGACTTCCACACTCGGATCCTACGGTGTGGCACGTGTAAGCTCTGCGTCAATCATTCGATCATAGATCGACGCCTGATGAGAGAGCAAGCGGGAGCTTGCTCAAAATTGGAACCCCTTGGGCGTCACATATATGACGAACTATCTTCTGTAACTGCGCGACTTCCTGCGCGAGGCTGTTGTGGGGAAATGGGGGGGCTTTGATGGGTGACGGGCGTAAGCAGGATCGGTTGGGCAAGTTGCATGGATGCCCTCGCTTCTTTTTCGTTTTTGTTGGAATTCGTTGGGCCGATGCTGGGAAAGTCCCGTGCCTTAACGGAAAATTTTCCCAGAATTAAATAATCATTCTAGAGTAGAATTACATTCTAAATTTCAAATTTTCATTCCATCTTGAAAAATGTCATTCCAATTTTAAAATTTTTCGTCTTACTTTAAAACTTTCCTTCCAAGAATGGGGGATCCCTTCTTATTTGAACTGGATGCTAGAGATGGAATGAAAGTCTGAATGAGTTCATTAAATATTTTAATTGGATTGTAATGCTAAGTAAGGATTTTCAGTCATAAATAGGTTAATCCAATCTAAATTAGAAGATATTTGTTGTAGTAGAATGAAAGTTTAATTAAAACATTTCATAAACTCGTCCAGACTTTCATTCCATCTTGAACAAATAGATGTAGTTGGAAGAGAAAGCTCATATTTAGAAGGGAACTTATCATATTAAATTGAAAATTTTAGAATTGGACGAACATTCAAATGATAATTTATAAATATCAAGGATTTATTTTTTATGGAATATTTTTTCAACTTTCACTTCTTGTGGGAATTTTTTTGTTGCTTAACGAGCGCGAGAAATAATGGTTGTCATAGCTCCTCTACTTGTTCTGCTGTGAGCACTAGGAATTTTGGCACGATTAGCGCGCAGGAATTTTCGTTTTTGAAATTCAAACTAATGTCAAGCCCCTGCGGGCTTGCGGAATTGTTTTTCTTTCGAAATTTTCTTTTGCAATTAGAACTTAGACAAGGAATTTAGGCACCTTGCAATTTGGCCGCACGGCGCTTCTTGCTTGCACGCGTCGTGCCTCGACACGGTCTGGGCTCTGATTTCCATCCGCGCCTTAATCTTGTGTGTAACTGTAGCTTTTGGCGGGCGCAATCGCAACTGTAATCTTCTTGTTCTTCGTGGCAACGACGAACTGTGGCGCACGGGCGAACTTGACGAGCCTGCTTGGGCTAACCGGGATGATGACAACTCGGTGTTGGTGCGTGGCAACGGACTGCCCGCATAGGAGGTGACGTGGAAAGAGATAGAGAGAGAGAGAGAGAGGGAGAGGAGACGGATCGGGATGGTGTCTTTTCCTTTTGTTTTTTCTTCTTCCAACCTTCCTGTATAAATTTTGGGTTTCCGCCTTGGCCAATTTTGTTGCGGCAACTTCGGATTTTCCTTGTGAATTATCTTGAATTTTGGTGTGCGTCATCATTTACTCTCGGCTCTATCATGATTAGATCTTGCATGTTTGACAGTCCAATGGATGCCTGTACTTCGGAATCCTCACTCTCTGTTTGCGGTGTAATTGTCATTCTCAATTTCTTGCAAGATCAAGTGGTTTCTGTTTGAATGCATGTTGTCTTTCCTTTCAATCTAAGATGGGCACGCTTGTCAAATCCTCACCTTCGCTAAACATGAATGAGTCTGATGGGAATTTTGTTGTCTTAATGAATGTGCGGGTGAGAACTTGGGATTGCGAGTCGTTCCTGCGGACCCTTCGGATTGCGCATAAGGATAAAGCCGATATGTGTACGAGGGAGTCGTGATTGTACGGACCTGTGATTGGTTGTTCACGATTGACTGTTCGGGAGGGACTGAGGGGTCGCACACGGATAAGACATGCGCCTTAGGAAAGGGGAGGGCAATGATGATGGGTACTAGAAAGTGACGAAATTTGAATTAAGCTAACCCAGATCGTATCTTTTGACCGACCACCGCTTGCGCCCACTCCTGCCAATCCGGAGCCAGCCCCTCACATAGCCGTAAACAGATCCTGTGCACGCACGTGTAAACCCGACCAAAAGGAACGGTGCCTACACGCGTGTCTGCAAGATCTGCGCGCGGGTCATGACGGCGTTTACGTCAGATTGACAGGATGTTTCGCATCACGGACCGAGAAAGTTTGATAAAACCTGAAACGCCGCGAGCAGCCCGCACTTGCCCTCTTGCACTTTTACCCCCGAAACTTGCCACAAGAGATCTCAGTTCTGTCTTGGGCCTCCACCCCCCCCAACTTTCTTAAAATCCTTGGCACACCCTCTTTTTCGCACTTCCGGGCCCCCGTCCCACTCCGATCAGGAAGTCGCCTGGGCGTGAGGTTGGGCGTCACAAGGGCACATGGGTAGACAGACATTACAAACGAGAATCTGGATCGTGGCGGGACCCTATTGGCTGAAGGCCTCAAGCACATTTGATTTTATTTTTCTTTTCTTTTTTCTTTTCTTGCATCGCTCCAAGGAAATGTCCTCGGGTGACGTCCCCAAGGACAGGTGGAACGAAGGGCCCAAATTTCCTTTTCAACCTAAAGGAATTTTTCCTTTTGCCGGAGGATTTCAATAGGAGTGTCTAACGAGCCCCTCTGTCCATGTCCTAGCCCAAGATACACTCTTATTTTGCACGTTTGAGTAGTGGAGCCAGGCCCATAGCTTCAAAGGCCAGAGCAACAGGTTATTTGTTGAAGGAAATGTGCACTGTACCAAAGAAAAGAAAAAAAAGAAAAACGCCGGGCTGTTTGTGCGGGTGCCTGGGAACCCAACTTGTGCCCGGATACATGGAACCCAACTTGTGTGCCCCGATACACGCCCGGGGGCTGGGTCCCACTTACACGAATTAGGGCCTCGCCGCACCACAGTCGAAAGGCGAAAAAATTCGACGGCTGACAGAACAAATTCGACAGCCTCCATTCGACAGTTTGGCCCCCTTTAGCCACACAACACTGTAGAGTGCACGCACTTATGAATGCAAGATGGAAAAAGACGAACGCGCCAGAGGGTACGACAAGCATTAGTCCATCCCGACCTTACCCCTCCTCACCATCCCGACCTTACCACCCCTCACCAAATTTCGAAGAGAACTCACCAAATTTCGAAGAGAAGTCGACGGCACAGCCGAGGAGTGTCGAAAGCATGGGAGTAGCAGGCTGGGGATTCAACAACTTCCGACAGGAGCTGTCGAGAAGCATGGTTTGACAACTAGCGAATTTTTTTCCGTCTCTGACTTCGACAGCCTGTGTGGCGAAGAGAAACTGTCGAAAATTGCATTTTTGACAGTGGTGCGGCGAGGCCCTTAAGCGATAGTGACCGTAGATAGCAAAGATCAACGGCCAGAATCTCTTAATCCGTGCAAGTGGGACCTTGCCCCGGGTGGGCATGAATCCCGCACAGGGTTCCAGGCAGCTCCAGCGCCCCCCCCCCCCCCACCCCTCCACCCCCCGATACAAGCAAGTAGAGCCCTCATTATGGTCAGATACTCTTCAGAGGTGCACAACACTGTGAGAATGTGTTCGGAGGCCTGCAAGGAAGGGTCCCAAGTACTGGTGGTAAGCACTGCCGTACAAGATCTGAAAGCATGATCTGTGTATCAGCGGTTCCACATGTCTATAGTGCAGCCGCCCGAAAAATGTGCTATGTGTATCGTTGTGTTTCTTTGCTGCTTTGCGCAGTGCACCGTTCGAGGACTTGGCGGCATGGGGCCTCCCAAAAGATAGGGCGGAGCCGGGGGGACGGAACGGCACGCGACCTCAGCGGCGCTGGATCGCCTGCGTTGTTTTCGCGTGGCTGACGCTCAGAAGTTTTTTTTTCTTTCCACCATAGCTATCCAACCTTTGGCCCGGTGGGGCGAAGGTAACAATGAGAAGTTAACCCCAATGCGTATGTTCCCGTGTTGGTAACTTCGCCATCTTGGAAACCACCTCCCCCTAGGCTTTCAGATCGCCATCAGTAACTTACCAGATTTACCAAATTTACCAGCGTGATGCTCCGGGGAGCGTCCCGCTACAGTTCTTCACCCAAGTCAGGCAACTACGGGTGCAACTCACGAGTTCCTCTTTTCTGGAGTATCCATCTGTCCTTTCAAGTGACGCTTTCCTCTTCAGTTGGAGAAGTACTCGAGTACATTATTGGACACAACGGCATCTTCATCGGTGAGACTTGCGTTTCAAAAAATCGGCACAGAGACGGAAGCCCCGGTCTACTGAAACTTAAATCCCTAATTTTTCCTCCCCACCTCTTCGCTTTCCTTGCCCATATACATTCGTCTATCATACCCATCCCTCCTTCACCTTACTTCCTTTAAAATTTTCAGACCTACATTTCCCTCTTCGCACACATTATTTCTTTAACTTTCCATATTCGGAGGTACACCGCCCCCTCGCTCTCCCCAACATTTCCACTTCGGCTGTCGTCCATATTCTGCCTAGCCCGCCCATAAGATCTCTACTCACTTCCCCCTGCGTAGTTACTCATCATTACTCCCAACATAAGCCCTGGGTCGCGCCCCAACCTACTCAACTTCTTAATACTGATACTGTTGCTTTCAGGGTAAGGAACCCCGACCTAACCTCGTCACGTACCCACTAGCGCTGCTCACCCAGATTCTCGACCTGAATAATACTGAAATCTGGTCCCTCTATCCCACAAACGGGTCCAGATTAACGCCCTGAGATTTTTTTATACCTTTCCCCTCCTTAACCTTCCCACTTACCCGAATTCCATTTTTCTTAAAACCATTCTTTTTTCTCCCATTCAGGGTGGAGATTACCAATCTTAGACTTCGTTCCCGACCTCCTTTCCCCTCGGCCTATGTGGGGCCCAAATCCCATCCACACAACCCGCTACGCCCCCCCGTATCAACACTTTGCTGCGGCTTGTCTTCCTTCGTCGTTTACCGTGTAATAGCATTCCCCTCTCTCTTAAAACCACTCCCTTTTCCTCCCACTTAGTGTGGATCTTACCAGTCTTAGTCCTCGCTCCCGGCCTTCTTTCCCTCGACCTCTGTGGGACCCAAAATCCCATTCACCGAAACCGCTACGTCCCTCCGTTTCAAAACTTTGCCGCGGCTGGTCTTTTTGTCGTCTACCGTGTAATTGCATTTTAGGCCCACTGACAGGTCGCGCTGCCCTCCCTTCCCGCCCGTAATACTGTATATAGGAATACCCACCCCCCCCATACAGGAAAGCGTCTACATTAGGGCAGAAATTCTATTTTACCAATCCACGACCGCCCCCTTCGCTCCTGACACCCTCCTCGTCAGCCTGAGCACTCGGTACCTCCCTAGAAGCCCTCACCAACCCGCTCACCACACACGCCACGGAATTTCCTCACACAACGCCCCAACTATCTGTTCACGCCTTCCTAAATCGTTCACGGCTCGCTCCCTGACCCCGTCATAGCCCACTCTCCCTTCTTTTGCTTGTCCCGTCTCTCGTTACCCCCTGAAGTTCCCATATCAAGCGTCTCATCCCATTCTTCCCGCTGATTAACAACCAACCTCTTATGTCATAAGACTTACGCCCATAGGCGATGGAATGTACTACCCCAGCACACTAACTCGGTCCCCTGCCTAGTAAAGCTCGACTACTCACACACCCCCCAAGCCGTAGGAACATACTCCGCTGGCGGAGATAAACTATACCACAACTCGGTAAACAACCGTCTCGTAGTGCGTATTCAGCAGAAAATGGCAAACGCCTCTCACAACAGTGACGAAACGCAAAAACTGACGGAGATCATGAAAGGCTGGTTCATAGATCACGTCTCACAGGACGTCTCCGAATATGTTGAAACGACAGTTAACGATGAAGATGACTGTATCGAAGTCAGGCCGAACGAAACCTTCCAAAATGCACAGAATGATTTCCTTAAAAAGATGACTGTCTCGATTGTCTTTCAGGGTGAAACGAAGAATTGGTCGAACGACAAAAAGTTCGACCTGATTAGATATTTGGAGGAATCGGTCATGACTGAAGAAGAGCTTACCTCTGAAAACGGAACAGCTCACATAGAGGGAAAAGGACAGATGACTTATGTTGCTAAGAATCTCAAAGTGGTAGAATGGCTTTTGAACACAAAAAAAGAAATGAAATTCAAGGAAGGTAATAAGTGGAATTTCGTTTTTTTTTGTCAATGGCTACCTCGCACAGAATGGGAAAAAAAGAGGGATGAGGACAAGCGTAATAACTTTTGTGTAATGGCGATGCGTTTCCCCATTGCCGCTTCAGTGTACATCAGAACAGGACTGGAAGCAGCAATGGGGAAAATCGTCAAGGACTTTCCCCCGATAGGTGACCTTGAAGACCCGAAATTTGGCAACTTGAAATACCAACTACATCCGAGTGTCGAGGAAAGATTCAGACCTCGTTTGAGAGTATGGGATGGATCCAACTACCTGATGGCAGACCTGGTGAACTCCAACACCCCATGGTGCACAAACTGTAACAGATACGGTCACAAACAGGAYGAYTGTCCGTTCTGTGACTACTGTTACAGATACGRTCACTACAGTGATGAATGCAAAGCAGACAATGGCAATAACGWGAAGAAAARTAACAAATATCAGTCTGCACGCCAGGGGGTTCACTTGAATTCCTTCTCCCATCAGCCTTCRCAGGACACTGCAGCATCTTRGCGCAGCAGTTGGGACTRCCAGACAGCCTCTGGTTCGAAGTCYCAACAACCAGCACCACGAAGGCCTGGAACGYAGTGRAACCAGRGAAAMGCATTCCCTGCGGGAGYGAAAATGTCATTCTTTGGTTGGGGTACCAAGGCCCCAGGTACAGATCCACGCGCTAAGACTCCCACAGGGAATAAACCCACCTGGCGCCCGGTCCCTTCACCTCCTCTGGGAACAGGGGGGCAGGGGGGCCTTCAGGCTACGGGTGGCAGGGTTGGTTCGGCACAACTGAAAGCAGGCACCCATGCGCCTGGGACTCAAGGAGACAACGGACTGCTGGCTATTACAGCATCAGGTGAGGACGGTCTGCAGGTCCCAGACCCTGTAAGAGCCCAACCGCTTGGCCCAATCCCAGGTCCACTATCAATTCCCGCCGGTATGGACACTACCACCACAGCCAAAGGCTCGAAGGGCGAAGCTTCCCAATCTGTGGCGCAGCCACAGAAGAAACTGCGCACGGAAGATGAGACCATGGGCACTGTGGCTCAGGAGATACAGCACCCGCAACCTCCCCAGCTATTAGGCCTGGTTACTCCAACATACCCACAGGAGTCTCCGTATGTCCTGGCCCCACTGATATTTAAGCAAAGTAATCAGACCACGTTGTTGCTTCTCCAACAGAACGACAATAACGATCTGTTTCTTCCCTCCCTCACAACCAATGCATTTCCTCACCCCAACGAATTTATGAACTCTGCAAGGAAAACACTGGACAAAAGATATTTTGTGAGGCCTATCCAGACTATGCCCTGTACCTCGACTTATAGGAAAGGACAATCAGGGAAGACTCACCCCATCCTCAGTCTGTGTTTGGAGGCGGCTCAAGCCCCAGGAACAGATCCCCAGGTGGTGGATAAGGGACTGTTCTGGGCACCGATATCATGGTTCAAAAGGAATAATGTGAAGGAGAGGTTTTACCCATCCTTGGGGGATGGGATTCTGGGGGATGTCATTGCTGATCTGGACTCCCATATTCCAAAGGAGAGATCAGTTTTCTCCAGGTACATTCACGAATCCACGAAGCTTATGTGGGATGTACCGAGCCTGATCCAACCCCAGGGCATGAAGGGTACTACACAGGAGCCTATCCATCAGGGGCTGCAGTCCGCTGCTGCGGATGGACAGTAGGCTCTCAGTAGCCTCCTGGAACGTYAGAGGTCTGGTAGATAACAATGGCAGGCAAAAAAGGGCCAGGTTAAAATCATGGATCCACTCGCGCCGGATTTCGGTTATGATGGTGCAGGAAACCAARCTYAGTKAAGAAAAGYTGGTTTCCATGCCATCATGGTGGAGCGGCCCTCGTGTCTGGGCTCCGGCCCAAGGAACGAGAGGGGGAACCGGCATCCTGGTACACAAGAGACTAACAGACAGCATTAAAGATTCYGGTTTTKACCSAGCAGGCCACTGGTGCTGGGTTAAATTGGAGTTGAACAGTCATGTTTGGACCTTCTTCTCAGTTTACGTCCCTGCAGATCACGCAGGCAAAGCCCAATTTATCAAGTYCATCAAACARCTCATCCCCATGTCGGAATTTACTATTGTGGGGGGGGACTGGAACACGGTCCCCAACCCGGACATAGACTCCACAACACCACTATCCCACCCAGGGGAAGCAGCAGCCCTCAATGATCTCATGTTGGACCAAAGTCTTTTTGACCCCTTWAGGACACTCCATCCGGATRWGATAGACTTCACGTGGTCCTCTACATTAGGGGCRGMAAACAGGACACTCACATCGCGGAGATTAGATATCATCCTGACGAACGACTCGGTACTGCAATTGGTTAATAAGGCAGAAATAATCATGGACCCCCTTTCAGAYCACAAGCCGGTCTCGATCTCCCTAAACTTAGGAATCGATATCTCGAAGGGGAAGGGACTGTTCAGACTAAGCCAACACGTTTTGGATGACCCAGGCGTAGTGGACTGGGTTTGRAAATCATGGGAGGAATGGAGAAGTAATACAACCCTCTTCGAGAACGACGGTATTTGGCYAGACAAAGRATTATCTCTCATGTCTAATCAACTAAATCTCATCTMYAGGGTCAAGGCGGTCAATCGCAAGTACAARGAAATTMTGTTGAAAAGGAAAATAGAAAACCTCGAGAAAAAGAATACATCTTGCTTTTTCTCTCAGGTAGTCACACAGAGGAGAAAAGCAAGGTTGCTTCAAGAATGRMAAAACTTGCAGATACAATACCATAACTTGTGGGACCAGCAYAGATTAATMRACAAAATAYTGCACACAGATAAGTTGGATAATAAGACATCCCCCATAACTCCAGCCTCTAATTCCAGTAATCTRATCACTATTCTTAACCACCCAGATGACCCATCGCAACCCCCGRCAAAAGATTCTAGTACTATATGTGAGTATGTCAGAATATTTTATCAACAGCTATTGACCTCGGAGAAACCTCCCAACTCTCCCATAGTGCCCCCTCATTTGGAAAGTTTCCTTTGGAGCTCCACCTCCAGAATCCTAGCGGAGCAACAAACGTCTTTATTAGAATCCCCGATTACCCTCTCAGAAATTACCATAGCCCTCAACAGCATGGCCAGAGGGAAGTGCCCAGGCCAAGATGGACTCCCAGTGGAGTTCTACTCACGCTTTTGGTCTCTCCTTGCCCCTTACATCCTCAGAGTTTTCAATCAGGTTCTTAAAGATAACCCCCTTGGCCCAAATACTGCAGAAGGAATTATCACCCTTCTTTATAAGAAGGGAAATAAAACAGATGTTCGTAACTATAGGCCAATCTCTTTACTCAACGTCCACAGTAAGATCCTTGCTAAAACCCTAGCATTTCGGATAAAACCCTTCCTTTGCAAACTAGTACAACCACCAATCCGGCTTCATACCGGGCAGGCAGGTGCTGGACAACATCATGACCATCTCCCAGTCCATCGACTGGATCAACCAACATAGGCTCAATAAAACGGTGATCCTAATAGATTTCCAGAAAGCGTATGATAGGGTCAATTGGGACTTTCTCCTGGCRGTCCTAGAGAGAGTAGGAATAGGTCCTAACTTCAGAACTTTTGTTRAAGCTCTCTATGGARCCTCTTCAGGCAGGGTTATGGTGAAYGGATGCCCATYATCCCCGTTCAAGGTTACCAGGTCTCTACGCCAGGGATGCCCCCTGGCCCCTTCGCTATTTGTGATWCAGCTCGAAATTCTGCTAAATATGGTAAGGCAACACCCCGATTTCGAAGGATTGCAGAWCTCCCCTTCATACTCCATCAAAGTGTCTGCCTTGGCAGACGACKTTTCYGCAATCTCTGAGAATTCAGTCTCATCACTTTCAGCCTTAGAACAATGCTTATCCACGTATGAATTGGCATCGGAAATGCGAGTCAGCTGGCAGAAGTCGGTGRCCYTCATCCCCAGTGGTGAACCRTTGGCTTTAGACMTCGGTATAACAGTAAAASCTCGCTCGGCGGTAGAGAGGTACCTGGKGATCCAGGTATCYTTTRAAGATTCTTCTGACATTCAGAACTCAATTATTGAAAACAYGATTAGAGACGCATGCGCTGGTTGGTCCAAAACCCRCTTCTTATCACTATTTSGCAGGGCTATGGTGATTAACACCTTTATATCATCCAAATTATGGTTCATTTTATCTTTCTGTGCACTCCCCCCAAAATCAGGTACCAACATCAGACGCCTCCTATCCCGCTTTCTCTGGAAAGGGGACTCGGAGGCCCAATCAGTTCTGTCCAAGGTCAGTTGGTCTAAAATAACAGGAAAAAAAAAGGCGGGTGGTTTGGGGTTTCTAGACCCTGAAACGCAGAATAAGGCACTACTGGCAAAATGGTCAGTTAGAGCCCTGACAACTAATGAAATACAACCTTGGATCATTCTTGCCAAATTCTCCCTGGCGAATCAGTGGAAACTTTCTAACCCTGAAGTTGTGTGGCACTCTTTACTAATGAAACCCTTCACTACCCGTACCTCAACTAAAACCTGGGAAGGTATTCTCAAGGCATGGGGAAAGATGCTTCCCCAACGCCTAGAGGAACCATCCACAATAGAAGACACCCTTAACTCTTGTCTATTCGAGAATACAGCGATTCGTAACCAAGTCGGGCTGGCATTCTCTGTGGCCAAGGGCCCTGGTAACTTCAGCCGCAAATGGATGCAACGAGGCATCTGGCTCATTCGACATATTTGGGACACTGATACGAAAACATGGAAGAAGGTAACTGAACTCAGACAATATATTGCTGGTCTTCATCAAGTGGACACTTATCTGGCGGAACTGATCTCCGCGATCCCCTCGAAGTGGATCACTTGCCTCTCCAATCATACCAGGGACTACTGTGAGCAGCAATGGTTCAAGACGCCAACCCTCCCAATTCGCTTCTTCAG
>BFEA01000162.1:1484728-1498939 GCA_003427395.1 Chara braunii | reverse complement strand
CTCTGGCCTTCCAGCAGCAGAGATATCAGCTGCACTAGGCCAGAATTTTCATTTTGAGCCGAATCTGGGTAAAGGCCCCAGTGGTTACTCCGGGTAGAATTGTGAGGTCCCCGGCCTCAGTTATTATTGATTATTGAATTGGACAAATTCAAAAAAAAAAAAAAAAAAAAAAAAAAAAAAAAAAAAAAAAGTTGCTGTAATACCAAAGTAGGTAGTGAAAAAAAAAAAAAGTAGGTAGTGGAAGGTGAAGAAACAGAAGTTGAGAGAAGAGTATAGGGGGAAAAAAAAAACATGCTGGCTGGTGAGTCCTCAATTCGGACTCAAGCACGTCTCGCCGGTCCGTCCGAGTCCGTCCGAGTCCGAATTGAGAACGTCTTTTGGAAAAAAAGGAAAAAAAGAAAAGAAAGAAAAAAGAAATCAAACACGTCTTTTGGCGAAAAGAAAGAAAAAAGAGAAAAAAGAACGTCTTTTGGCGGGCTGGAACGTCGTCTGCTGGGTTGAGGTCCCACTAGCAAAGAGGATTGGATTGAACGCCTGAATCTGGCTGCGTTTGTGGACAAGTGCAGAAAATCGAGATTGAACTCCTTTTCTGCATCTCTGCCTAAACACGCCCAGATTCAAGATCTTGATCCAATCCCCGTTGCTACAGTCTTCCCCCGAATTCATTATCTTTAAGTCTAAATTCAGCTATACTGACCGTACGTTGTATTCGGTGGAAGACTGTAGTGGGACCATGCTCCTTGCGATAGGCAAGGTCCCCCGCCCGCCTTCCTTCCTGATTCGCGCCTCGAACCACCACTACTCAACCACATGTGCAAAAGGGAGACTGTATCTTCATGGATAACGTGGAACTATACACCCACTATCCAGGGGCAAGGTCCCACTTGCACGAATTAAGAGATGCTGACCGTAGATAGCAAAGATCAACGGACTGAAATCTCCTACTTTGCCCAAGTGGGACCTTGCCCCAGTATACCTCTTTCACATTTGGTCAGCGGTGCGGCCTGGTCCATCTTCACAAAAAACAACCAGGACCGAGGTCCCACTAGTAACGAGGATCGGATTGAATACCTGAATCTGGATGTGTTTTACGCAGAGATGCAGAAAAGCAGTTCAATCTCGATTTCCTGCACCTGTGCGCAAACACGTCCCGATTCAGGCATTCAATCCGATCCTCGTGGCTAGTGGGACGGTCACCACGCTCCAGGAAAATTGCAGCCCCCTCCCCCCGCCCGATTCGGGAACGCGGGAACTTGGTGTCGTGTATTTGTTTTTGTTTTGTTTTGTTTTGTTTTGTTTTGTTTTGTTTTGTTTTGTATCAGAGGATTCTCGAAGAGCGGTTGGATTAGGATCTCCGCCTTTGTGTTTGGTGCATCTCTGAGTGTCGGGCGTACTTTGTTCCAGGCAAAAAGTAGTCTCCTCCACAGCTTGCTTTTCGGCTTTCTCTGAGCAAATGACGATACTTCCAAACATCTCCATACATCTGATGGTAGTGCTAAGTCCCATTCTTTTTGGAGGATGTATTCAGCCAATCGTTTCCAAGTGGGATTCTGGTTATCCGACATAGCTTTAATTGGCCATTTTGCTAGTAGGGCCTTATTCTGCACACTTGGATCACAGATTCCGAGGCCCCCTTGATCTTTTTCTGCCGTGAGAAGATCCCAAGCAACTTTGGGTAGGAATCCCTGTTCATCTTCTGCTTTGGGTTTCCAGAGATACTTCGCTGCTATCCTCCTAATGGTTTTGTAGGCTCTGTCCCCCAGCATGTGGACTGTACAGGGAAAGGACAGAATAGAGAATGCGGCCGAAGAGAGGGCTAGGGCCCTCCCATATAAGGATAGGGAGTACGTTTTCTCCCAGCTAGCAATCCTGCTCATGACTTTGATTGATAGCAGTAAGTCCTGTGTGGCTGAGGCATCTGAGAGCGACACCTGGATTCCCAGGAGTCTTTCTGAGTTTTGAACCGGTACCTGTTGCATACCCCAGTCGGCCGCGAGATGGAATGGTTCAGGCAGGAGAAAGGTCGATTTATCCCAGTTCAACGATGCTTAAGATAGGACGCAATATAAGTCAATCACTTGGTGTAGTTCGTTCAGGGACTCCCTTGTGTTTGTACTTGCAACTGTGAGGTCATCGGCTATGGCACTGCATTTCCAGTGTAAGGAGGAGTTTAGAATCAAGCCCTTAATGGTTTCGTTGTGTCTAATGTTGTAGAGGAAGACTTCTAATTGCACTACGAAGAGCAGCGGTGCCAGGGGGCATCCTTGGCGCAGGGAGCGGGACAAGGGGAATGCCGAGGACAACTTTCCGTTCACATTTACCACTGCTGTTGCACCCGAGTACATCGCTTCTACCCATCTGCAGAAGGAATGCCCAAACTTCATGCGCCTGTGACGCGCAACCTCACGCCCTGTGCTGTCTTTCGTTCGGAGTGTGAGACGTGCGGAAAGAAGCCCAGAAAAACAGCAAGATGGGGTGTGCGAAGGATTTTTGGAAATTGAGTGTGGGGACACAGATGGAACTGAAATCCCCCGTGTAGGTCCGATGACGCAAGTCGATTAATTTCGCCCGTCGCGGAATGCGCGCGCGGACATGGCGCGAAAACAGAAAGATCCAAATTCAATCCAAAATGTACTGACGGGCTTCCCACCAGGCTACAGCCCGTCGTTTAGAGCGGAAAGGCTCTGTCACGCTTCCTGTGTCTCGTTTTCGTAGCAGATCTCGTCGTCGTTCGCTGGTTAGTTCCGAGTCCAACATGGATGGTCTCAGCCAAGTGGCTCTTTCCTTATGCTCGTCCTCACTCCGTATTCGGTAGTGGAAGCCCTTCGCTTCGTAGCGATCGAAACGCTGGCACTCCGTACACTGAGTGCGGGGCCAATGGGCGCCACTGCCGTCCACGAAATGACGATCAGCTCGTTAAACGGCAACAATATCGAGTAGGGTGGAAAGTGCGTATCAATAATGAGAAATCCGGCGTCTACGAACCCTGAACAACGGTCGGCCGGAGGGAAGTAACAGTGCCCGCCGATTTGTGCGACGGCTTCTCGTATGTCCCACTCACATACACGCGTCCTTTCCTCGCTGTAGGGAAAGGGCCGCGTGGGGATGGCAGATACGGGAGGTTGGCGCCCAATCGAGGGGTACTTGTCAGTCCACATGTCAATCAATCGAGACGTCATTAAAAACCGAAGCGATTTGCGCGACCCTCAATCAATCCTTTTGACACAAGAGCGAGAGCAAAACACACATACGCTTGATCATGCATATGACTAAGGGGTCGATCCATGACTCAGTTCAACACAACGTTGGCGCCTTGTTTCTCAAGGCCGCCTGGTGGTTTAGCTGCTGATGTCGTGCAGCATAAGGCAGATGGCATGCGCAGTGCATTCGGAACCACAAATCTAAACATTTTTGCATTCTCGAACAAAATCCCGACAACAATCGTCTAATCAACACGAAAAGAGTCACACGTTTCCATACATGCATTCACTGTGTAAGGTGCGAAAATGAGACATGTACAGGAAAAGATGGATCGCATCGCACATTACACACGCATCCACCGTTCATAAGACAAGAAGATAGGGTCCTTGCGTAGGAGGATTACCCAGGAAACTAATGGAAGAGTTCCGGAAGAAGTTCTTTCACACAAAACAGAACGCCGACTCATTCCTATTCAAGAGAGGGACAATCATTCAGACGCATCATCATTCAAAAAGAGAGAGTCGAGGGAAAGAAAGTCGAAATAGAAGATGACAAGGTCCGGAAAGAGAAAAGTTCGGCGTCACCGCCGTACACTCACGCCAAGGATAACAATCCGCAATAAAGGTGCATTCGTCGTTAATTCCACTATGGCCCCGGGCCAATCACTCACTCAACTCCGATCATCGATCCTCATACTCGCACCGACGATCCCGACCGTCGCGTGCTAACTCCCACCACTGCGATCGTCACCCCGCTGTCGTAAACTCGACACGGTTCGCCCGGATCCCACAGTCCGTCGTGGCGATCAAGCGCGCAACAGGCCAGCCTATCGTCATCCCGACAGGACTTTCCGGCTCGCATCAATCCACTTTGCCTAGCCACTGCTTCCCGGAAGCTGGCTTAGGAGTCGAGAACGTAAGAGAGAGATTTGCGGACGCGCTTGCGGGTTTTATAGTTGCGACAGGGGAGATAGAAGGGAGAGAAGGTGACGGGAAAGCTGAGGTGTAAGAGGAGAACTTGAAGCAGAAGGAGAAGACTTTGAGAGGAGTGCTCTACGAACGCCATGTTGATCCCTCGGAACTCAAGGTTCAACCAACCAGATTCGCCGCGCAATAGGAAGGTCCTATTGATCCGCACACCTGATTGGCGAGCGGGAGTTATCGATGGATCGACCGGGCGTCGTGCGCCAGACCCAGAGAGTGAGAAGAGAAAAGGCGCCAGAAGTAGCGCAAGACGGGTCCAAGATTCAGATGATCAAGAAAGGGAAATGGGCGCGCAAAAAGCAAGGCGGGGGAGAGAGGGAGAGAAGAAAAACTGTTACGGGGAGAGAGAAGGGAAGAGCGGTGCAGGAGGGAGCGATGCGGGGGACAGAGGGGAGAAAGTTTTTGCATATGCGGCGTCGTCAACAAAAAAAGAAAGAAAAAGGCACCGAAAACAGTTACGGTTTGCTTCTCTCCAAATTCAAAATTGAAGTCACCATATCCGCGCGTGAAAAAGCGACGCGGTAAAAAAAAGTCCTACGCCTATTCGTATTCACGCAAAATTCCGAGAGTTTTCCCCGACGTGCCCAAGAACATTCACACACTCGAAAAGGACACGTCGAAGTTCTGCTTATCCCGGAATTCCCAACTGCCGAGCCCAATTCCCAGTGCGCTCGCTACAGCGCACGCAAATTCCCATGTATTTCCCGACTTACAAAAAGGAAAAACAGATCCCAGAAGTTGAAAAAGTTTTCAGAAAAGAAACAAGAAATCAAAACGGGGTTTATCTGGGGGTCGGTATGACACAAGCAAAAGAAGGGGTACGAAAGATGGCACGGGTTCGGGAAGTGGTTCGTCACACGCCTGAGGGTGATGTACACAAAGGTCTAGCCGAATTTATCGTAGGCTTTTTCTAGGTCTAGGAGAATAACCGCCACCTCTCTTTTCTCCACACTGATGATTTCTAGTGCTTGAATGGTTGTTAAGATATTGTCAAAAATAGACCGGCCTTGGACGAATGCCCCTTGTTTTGGCCCCATCAACTGTGAAAGATATCTGGTTAGTCTTAAAGCTAGTGCCTTCGCTAATATTTTGTATGCCACGTTGAGAAGAGATATCGGACGCCAGTTGCGCACGTCCCGCTTATCCCCCTTCTTGTATAGAAGGGTTATTATCCCCTTAGTCCACTTTTCCGGGAGTCTTTTTCCTTCCAAACACCCGTTGTAGATTTGCAGAATGAACGGCCCCATGGAGTCCCAGGTGGCTACATACAATTCTACCGGTAGCCCATCCAATCCTGGGCACTTTCCAAGGGTCATTTGCCCTGCTGCGAATCTGAGTTCCTCCAGGGTGAGGGGTCTATCCAGGTCCAGACGTACCTGTTGTGAGAGGGTTATGGTAGAGCGGTTCCAAAAATCTGAGTTGGTGGTGGATAGATCCGTGCCGAAGCTGGCTTCTGGGTTTCGGGACATAAGAATATCCTTAAAGTATTCTACAGCATAGGAGCACATCTCCCTAGTGGTCGTGGTCACCGGGCAGTGTTCGTTGAACGGGTGTGATAGTTCTCTTATTACTGGTCTCGTGTTTTTGCTAAGGAGAGATCTGAAAGTCAGTTTCGTCATTCTATAGAATCCCAAAATACCTATGATCCTTAGCCAGTCCAACCATTGTTCCTTGCGTTGGATCTCTAGGTTTTCTAGCTCCCCGTGTATTTGTTTTCCTTTTTTTCTTTTTGAAATTCTCAATTCCGAGAGGAAGGACTCCAGGGCCCAGGTCCCATCAGCAAAGAGGATCGGATCGAATGTCTGAATGTGGACGTCTTTTATGCAGAGATGCAGAAAAGCAGTTCAATCTCGATTTCCTGCACCTCTCTACCAACACGTCCATATGCAGGCATTCTATCCAATCCTCTTTGCTAGTGGGACCGCGCCCCAGGGTGAGTTATGTTCGGGGACGACGGTAGACAGGGAAAAGAAAGAAAAACACAAGGGAACACCAAACCCAGAATATATTTTGCTGCAGAACGTGGCCTGATCCACCGGCCAAGGTTCGAACTCACTGTTGTTACTCACTGTCTTACCTATAGCACAGTCGGTAATGCCCATGGCATGAAATGTTGTACTACAGACCTGAGTTCGAACTTGGGAAGAAGGCTACCGTAGAAGCAAACAAGTAAAATAAAGAGAAAAGAACTTGTCACTATTGAAAACAAGGGGCAAAAAGGGCAGTAGCAAAGAAAAGACCCCCAAAATCGTCCGGACCCCTATTGGGGGGGAGGCTGGGGCGCGCTGCGGCTGGGCGGGCCTGCGCTAGGCGCTCCGCTCCGAAACAGCGCGGGTAGCGGAATTCATCGCGGTAACTTTCCGCGGGGTTGTTTCCTGCGCCTGTTCCTCCTCGACCGCTCCGCCATCACCGACGGATGTCGAGAAGTCTCCTTTCCCACGCATCGTGGGTCCCGCCTTGGCGGGTTGGCTTCATGGAGGTACCCTATTAGCCCCTCTTAGCCCGGCTCCCTTCGGAGCGGCTGTCTCTCGTAGCATAGTGGTGAAGTAGCACGCGTGAGCCATAATCTCGCGTAGGTTTTTTTTTTCTCAACTGGATTCTAATCTTCCGCTCTGCGCTCATTCACTCCGTGAAGGTGAATTGCTTCACCGTGGGTTGTCCTAAGTCTCGTGAACATGGAGGACGTGGGGCAGAACACAGCGCCCCTCCCTCCGAATTTTTAGGAGATGGAAGACAGAGTACGACTCTCGCTGGGAAAGTGCTACGACGGCGGAGTTTTTCATCTTGCTTCAGACCTAGGGGAAGTGGTAGAAGACGAGAGGGGTAGAAGATTTAGAGTTAATGAATCTCTAGATGCCATCAAGGAGAAGTGGCTCAAGGAACGCATGGTGATCTTTATCTTTCAGGAGGAATCGAGAAATCTCGCTAGGGGAGTGAAAGAGGATATGGTGAGAGCTTATGAAGATGGTTGGTTTGCTCGCCGCCTGTTCAGTCCGGATGTGAGGAGGGATAGGATTAAATTCGAGGGGCCGAACGTTATTTCATACGTGGCGAAGGCAGTCGAGGTGGCCACTTGGCTGGTGCAGAAAGGCTCATCTAATCTCAACCTCAAGGGGGTGGATTATCCAGTCATCTTCAAGCCTTGGATGATGAAAGGGGAACTGAAGGAGCTACGGTTTAAGGATGCAGAGGTAAACTTCTGGATCACTGCACTTCGGGTTCCTCTTGAAGCCATGTACTATCTTCCAAGCACAGCAGAGGGGTTTTTCGGTGGGGTGAAACACATGCACCCACCAGAAGCGAACAGGAGTCGTCCTAAGCTGATGAACATCAAATTGGACATGGATACCAGTGCCAGTTTTTGGGTAGATGATACGCTGACCATTGAGTCCCCCAAAGGCGAGGTTTGGAAGGTGGAGATCGCCACTCCGTTTTCGGATTGGTGTCGCAAATGCCGCTGGTTTTTTCACATGGAGGAAAATTGCCCCAGGAATGTGGTTGACGCGCGGCCAAGGAAGCAATGGAATAGTGCACCACATCCTCGTCAGCAAGTGGAAGCAGTACCTGCGTCGCAGAGGGAAGCAAGCCAAGCAGCTACAAACATTCCAGCTGGGCAAGCGGCTCCTCAACCGTACCGCCCGCCTTACAGGAGAGACCTGGAGAATCAAGCTTCAACACTTCCTTCAAGGGACCAATCGTCAGCCGCCCACCCTCATATCGGCCCTCTGCAACCTGTCCGTCCCCCAGCTCAGCAACGAGCCCACTCGCAGGCTGGTCAAGGGGTGGGCTTCCAGCCACAATGGGGGGGAGCTTTGGCGATGCAGGGAATTCCTCACACCCAGGGCGGCTACCAAGAGTTACCACACCGGCCGTTTCCAACTCATCTGCTCCCAGATGCAAGTGGACAGATCCAGGGAGCGGCAGGAGAGATCCAGGCCAACACCATGGTCCCTCCCTGGCCACTTCATAGTCATTGGCAAGGATACTATCCTCCTCCCAACCCACCCCCTCCTCTCCCTCCTCCTGCTCCCCAGGGCTTTCTTCCTTATTCTCACAATCCACTCTTTGATCCAGCTCTCTCCGGAGGGAGAATGCTCCAACCGTTGGCCGAAAGACCGATCCAGCAGCAAGTCTATCTAGAATTTCTTAGAGACAATCACTACATGAGACAGGGTGAGGAAACTGTTGTACCGCACAGTTTGGTTTACGATAGATTGGCGCAAGGACTCGGTCTGCAGGGGTGTGGGCAAGAGGCTCCGAGATATTCGTACCCAGAGGGTAACGGGAGAGCTCCCAACCCTCGGGGAGCGGTGGAGTATGGATCTCTGTTCCGAGGAGGAGGGCAGGTGGATGCCAGTGGTAGGTTTTATGGGGGGGATCGAAGAGTGGACAGCACTTTGCGGAGAAGGGAGACTCCTCAATTCTCCAGATCGTCTAATTCGAAGGTAGCAATGGGCAGCGAATTGCAGGGTGACGAATTACTCGCGGCAGGGATTAACCCTTTCTATGAAGAGAAATCTGAATCCTCCACGAACAGCTCGGCCGGCTCCCGTCGCCGAGCGGGAGCGGAGTCCTTCATCAGGAGCAAGAACACCAGGCCTGAGAACGAGGATGGCAAGCAAAGTTCTTCCCAGTATGACCCTCAACTGCTGGTGGAACGTCGCATGATTCCCCTAGTATGCACGAAGGCGAGATATGCAGTTTACTTTTTGGGGTTGGCGGATGGGGATGATCGGTCATACCTCCCGTCGGAACAGACAGAGAAGACCCCCACACCACTAGAAGTAGTGGCGAGAACGAAGCGTCTCTTTGGGGAGTCTTTCCCCATTAGAGTAGTCCCCCGTTCTTCGATGGTGAGATGCGTAGTACCTCTTCAGGACAAGGTCTACAAGCTCTACTTCCCCATAGTTGATGCGAGGATCGACCCGAGCACTGCGGATTCTCTCACAGAAGCCGGTGTACGTTGGTTTCCACTTGAAGTAGTCTGGGAGCGTAACAGTCAAAAGCTGGAGGAGATCACCCTAACACCGGAAGTCTCTGCGCTACTACTTCTGAAAGTGAACGACAAGCTGCTAGATAAGGAGAACCTCCATTCAACTTTCTTAATGAATGCCTTGGCAGACCCGTGGCGTTCTGCCTCCCAGTCCGCTCAGTCGCAATCTTCAAACAGGAGCTCTATGCTGCAGTCTCCACCAGCGGCCTGGGGCCGTTGGGCAGATGAAATGCAAGAATCCAACCGCATCCAACTACCAGCGGAGAACGTACCTGCAGATGGTTAAGGTAAAACTGGCGACTTGGAACGTGAGGGGTTTGGGAGACACAACGGGGAGGGAGAAGAAGAAGAGGATCAAAACCTAGATGCACGAGGAGAAGGTGGACTGTCTCTGCATCTAGGAAACGAAGGTGAACGAGGCGAAGCTGCTGGAGGTATCTAAGTGGTGGGACGACCCCCAAGTCTGGTCCACCGCTCAGGGCACCCGTGGGGGAGTCGCAATCTTGCTGCACAAGAAGTGGCAAGCACACCTGGTAGAGTCCGAATCAGACCTGTGGGGGCGGTGGGTGTGGATACGTCTTAGATGGGAGAAGGAGGATTTGGTGATACTGGGCGTCTATGCCCCATCGCAACCAGCGGCTCATGCGACCTTCTTTGATAAGCTGGCCAACACCATACCGCCAGCAGATCAGCTCCTGCTCACCGGTGACTGGAATGTCTCGCTAGACGAGGCATTGACTGAGGGGTCCCGCTCGAGGTAGAACAGATTCACTCCCACTGCTGAAACTGTTGAGAGACCAAGCCCTTGCTGACCCTTTTCGACTGCTCAACCCAACGGACGCAGGGTTCACGTGGTTCTCTCATATCCACAAGGAAAGCGGAGAGGTAATCAGACGGAGACTGGACTACTTCCTTTCCAGCGATTCCATCACTCAGAAGATAACGGTTGTGCAACAGCAGGGCAACCCAATCTCTTATCATAAGTCGATGGTGCTGGAAGTACTGTTGGGACCTGCACCAGAAATAGGTAAAGGTTACTTCAAACTGAACAATCAGAATCTCGAAGATCCGGGCGTGGTGAAGTGGGTAGCGGAGCACATGCGGGACTGGGAGTCAGCCAGATCCTTCTTCCCCTCTCCTGCAGTTTGGCTCGACAGTGGGATTGCCATAATCACGGGAATGATGGATGTTTTCTCCCGCATTCTGGCCAGAGCAAGGAACAGAGAAGAAAAGAGTTGTAGGAAGGCAGTGGAAGAGGCGGAGAGGAAAATGGAACAACATCCTATTTTTGAGTTAGTATGGGCATCGGAGCGGGAAAGGAGGTTAGCCGAGTGGGAGAAGGTTTAGTTGGATAGACACCTACGTTGGGAGGAGGCGCTTCGACTAAAAGGTATCGAGGTACAGGACAGACTCACCAAGGAAACTTTTCAAAAACTCCTCCCCCGCAGAACCTTCCACCAAGTGGTATAGCTTGATTACCCGTTCGACCACAACGCGGTTGCGGCCTCATCCCCGGAAGGCATGCTGGAGCACGCTCGCCTCTACTACGCGGACATCCTCACCACAAGGCGGGAGCAGGACTCTCCTCATTTTGACTTGTCTTAAGAAATTGACATGTGGGAACAGACACAGGTGAAACTCACCACAACAGAGCGCCTCTCCCTGGACAGACCGGTTACGATGGAGGAGGTGCAAGAGATGCTAAAAGCGATGGCCTCAGGTAAGTGTCCAGGGGTGGACGGGCTGACAGTAGAATTTTACCGGAAGTGCCGGGACTCGGTGGGCCTGGCGCTAGTGGAAGTTTTTAACGGGGTTCTGTCCGGAGGGCGTCTAGGTAGGGCAATGACCCATGGGGTGATCTCCCTGATGTTCAAGAAAGGAGATAAAGCCAATGTGAGGAACTATAGACCCATTTCGGTGCTTAACGTAGACTATAAAATCCTTGCTAAAACGCTGGCACTGAGACTTGGTAATATCCTTCCTCGGTTAGTTGAGCGGGATCAGGGGGCCTTTGTTCAGAACAGATCCATCTTTGTCAACATCCTGACAGCAATTGAAGCCATTGACATCATCCAAGCAGAGAACAGGGACACTGCTATCCTCCTCTTAGATTTAGAGAAGGCATATGACCGGGTGGGTTGGGCTTTCGTGCTTACCACGCTGCGGAAGATGGGGTTCGGCGAGGGTTTTTGCCGATGGATTATCTCAATGTACTGTGCCGCGACATCCTCAGTGTCAGTCAATGGTCACCTCTCTCAGTCCTTCCACCTCTCCAGGTCCCTTCGACAGGGCTGTCCCTTGGCGCCTCTCCTTTTCGTGCTGCAGCTGGAGGTCCCTCTCAATTGCATCAGGAAGCATTCATCCATCCGAGGGATCAGAGTGTCGGATAACAAAGACTGCAGGGTGAAGGCTCTAGCTGACGACCTCTTCGTGCTCTTGGAGAACTTCCTCGAATCCCTTGAAGCGGTCAAGAAGGTGCTCATGGACTACTCTCAGCTTTCGGAACCCCTCGTGAACTGGAATAAGTCCTGCTACATTCTCCCCAGTCAGTTCTCGCTGAAGGTGGAATGGGGTATGCAGCGGGTGAACTCAGAAACATGGGAACGGTTCCTTGGAGTGCTAGTGAGTCTGCAAATCATGAATGATGCTCAAGTTTCTATCATTCAACAGAGAATTTCAGCCAAACTGAGGGTGTGGGGTTCGGCGTGGCATTTATCGTTGTTCGGTAGGGCTCTGATCATCAACACCGCCCTGTTTTCCCTCATTTGGTTTGTGGGAACAGTTAGAGAGATTTCGAAGGCGGCGCTGTCAGAGATCAGAAGGCTGGCAGCTAGGTTTCTGTGGAAGCCCAGAGCAAGAAAGGAGGAGGGCTTTATTGCAAAGGTGGCATGGGAACTCATCTCGTTTACCAAAGAACAAGGGGGCCTGGGGCTGGTCGACCCCCACAGGAAGAATCAGGCTCAACTGCACATGTGGCTGTCTAGAGTGGCGTTGGCGGAAGTGAAAGAAGATTGGATTTTCCTGGCTGAGCTGATCCTCATGAGAGAGTGGAAACTGCGAAGGCCAGCGGATGTGTGGCTATGCTTCTTCCTCCCCTCATTCATGAAACATAAACTCAAATCTGAGTTCTGGGAGGCAGTGAGGAGAGCATGGACCGCCCTCCCGCCGGACATGAGGTCTCCGCCAGTAACCAAGGAGGAGGTTCTTTGCCAGGGCCTATTTGAAAACCCCGCTATCCGGGACTCAACAGGCCAGATGTTCTCAGCAGGAACAGAGCCTGGGTCATTTGGCAGGGCCTGGCTCCGGAGAGGCATCGCGCGGGTGGCGGACCTGTGGTCGGGCCTCACCAACTCCTGGCTTCCACKCTCTGATCTTCTSACTTCCCTACAAGGTYTGTGGAATGTCCAGGATAATTGGCTCGCTTTAAYTCAATCAATCCYCGAGGAATGGTTAGCCCTGCTGGGCCCGGAGGGGATTGACCCTCTGGATACCTGGTAAGCCGCAAGGAACTCAGACCTCACAGTGTGGAAAGTCAGGGAACTCATGCAGTCAGGCTTCAGGAAGGTGCAGCTGTGGAAAGGTTGCACTCAAAATGATTTGCTCACCTGTGAGGGGGAAGAGACAGTCAAGCAGTGGGATAACCCCCCGCAGGCTCGAGTGATAGAATGGAGGGACGGCAAGGGGGCACAGACTTACACTCAGTGGATTGGGAAAGTACCACTGCAGGAGCTGTCCATCGATCCACTGGCATGGGGTTGGAAAGGAGGCAAACGTTCGTTAGTGGCCCCGAGTGGTCTTAACCTGGCCAACATATCAGTAGGTGAGGCCTATCGACTCGCAGATAAAAATAAAAGGTCCCCCACCACAGTGGCCATCGCTAGGTGGAGTACTGTGCTTATGGAAGATCTCTTTCCGTCAGCAGATGAGTTCGGGAAGCTATGGGGTATCCTGCTGCTTCTCCCCAACCGCAAGCATGCCTCTATCCTGTGGATGCTTTCCTTGCTGGTTACTCCATCGGCGGTCTGGCTGACTGGCAGGGGGGTAGAAGTGTCATTGGGTTGTACGCGCTGTACCTGGCCCTTCGAGTCAACAGACATCTCTGGTGGGACTGCCCTGCCTCAAAAAGAGTCTGGGCTTGGTGGGCGGATCACTGGCAGCTGCTAGGGGCCGACGTGGTAACATGGGATGAGAGGTGGGTGTTGCTGGGCTTCACCCCACGAGGACACACGGGCAAAAGGGGCTGGGCATACGTCCCTCATGTGGTCAGGGCTACCATTTGTTCGGTTATCTGGGCTGACAGGAATCGCTCGCGCTTTGAGCACCGCCCCTTTTCTGACGCTGGACTGAAGTCTAACGTCAAAAGAGGTATCAGACAAGCGATTTTGATAGACTGGAGGAAAAGGGCCAAGAAGGGCAAGGGCCCCAGAAGTGAGATCTGGTGGTTTTTGAAGACTTGGGCCCGAGGGAACAAACTCGCTGGCATCCACAGCTCCAAGGGACTGATCATAACCAAGTGGCTGTTGGGGTCGGTTAGCCAGGCATCCTGTTACCGGATTGTGGTTACCAGGGCACTCGGTTCACAGTCCTAGGTAGTTAGGTAGAGTGTCGTTAGCCAACCTGGTCACTCGGTTGTTTAGGGCCGCGGTGGGCCGTTAGGTGAGTGATGGGATAGGCTAGGATTAGAACTGTAGGGGCACTGAGTAGTCTTGCCTCCCGGTAGAGGTGTCCGGCGGGCCGTTTGTAGTCCCTGCCAGGTCACGCCAGTAGGAGTTTCCCCGTTAATTTAGCTCCCTCATTTATTTCGGAGTGCCAAAACAGTTTCTTTCCATCACTCATTTGTAGTAACATTTTTTAGCCTACTGTTTCTGTGACAATTTTCGGGGAAGTTGATAGTGCAGAACTTCCTGCAGGCGGTTGGCCTGTAAGCTAAGCTGGCTGATGCTGTCAGATTCTCATCCCGGTTGAATTGTGAGGTCCCCGGCCTCAAAGGTTCACTTTTTGCAATGAATGGGATTATTTTGTTAAAAAAAAAAA
>BFEA01000162.1:1463235-1474303 GCA_003427395.1 Chara braunii | reverse complement strand
AGAGAGAGAGAGAGAGAGAGAGAGAGAGAGAGAGAGAGAGAGAGAGAGAGAGAGAGAGAGAGAGAGAGACATTGGTTGATTTGCTTTCTTCAGTGGTATTTCGTGCATAGGGTTTGTGGTGTGTAGCGGTCCAGTTCTTTGCTTGACCGGTGATGTCTCGCCCTAAATCAGGACCGCAAATTTTTTTGTAAGGTACGCCAGGCCCCGTTTCCTGGCATTAAAAAAAAAAAAAAAAAAAAGTTGTATGCTTGTTAAAAAAAGAAATATGGACCTGAGTTTCCAGATGGATCTAGGTGAATGGAACTCCTGAATTACGAAGGGGGCCCAGTCAGTTTCACGATGATATCTCAATGCCGTCACCGTTTTAAATAATTAGGGAAAAAGAAAAAGAAAACATCAAAACAATCCCAGGGACAGTCCGGTTATCCTGCCGTACCCAGCGCTCAGAGCCCCGTCCCTGTTTCGACTCCCGTTTTCACCCGAATAGAACGCCGGGTCATTATAGCTGTATCTGGACTCGAAATTGTACCAGATACGGCTATAATGACGTAGCTACGTTCCCAGCACAATAGCCTGGCACGAACCCTGACTTTTTTTCCTTCTTTTTCTGCTCAACATTCCAATTTCCATTGCTTAAGTCAAGGAAGACGCTGGGGACCTCAACATTACTCCCCGGAATGAGTACTGGAAGCATCATCCAGCTTACCTTAGCTTATAGGCAAAACCACAGTGCAGGTCTTTCCTCTGAGACCCAGCAGCTCTGAGGCTGCATCCTACTCTACAGGAGCGTCCACCCCCGCTGCACAACCTAAATCGTACAGCGGCTTCCGCTTTCCCTAAACCATCAGTACATGCCCCCAGGCAACTGGAGGACCTGTTTTGAGCCTCTGCCAAAAATCAGGAGGCCAAGCTCACCGTAGACATAATGAATCCGCGGACCTATGTTCTAAACTAACAGAATCCTACGAATCCGACTAGAACCTAAACTAACAGAATCCTACGAACCCGACTAGAAGAAGCACGGGTGCTAGAACAGGAAAACTCTTCCACCAAAGATAAGATCTTGATGCAACAGAAAGGAAAATGCCCCAAAGTGGACCCAATGCGGTTTGGATGGAAGCCAGAGGGAGAAAATGGCGACTTTGTCCCACTGGCTTTATATTCAATAAAAGTGGGGACAAGAGTGCAGCGTAATAAGGTCAAGAGGAAGCCTCTGGCGGTTGCACAAAGCAGATTTGCTAAGATACAGGGAACCATGGTGTCTAAACCTGACTACATACAATTCTGGCGTTGTCTGAAGAAATTACCCTCACAGAAACAAGCTAGTCTTCTGTGGACCCAGTCAATGGGGGTTACAGCGTCAGCACAATGGCCGCACAGAAGAGGAATGGACCTGAACCTTACCTGTACAAGGTGCGACTGGGGATGGGAATCAACAGAACATCCACGGCTGTACTGCCCGTTATCAGACGAACTTTGGGAATGGTGGAAACACCAGTGGAAAGACTGGACAGGATCCTCGTGACAGAACTTCCCTAGAACAAAGAGGAATAGCCCTTCCGTGGTGTAAATTCTGCAAATCAGCTTTCCCGTCCAAAGTAATTCCAGAAACATTAGAACACATATTCTTACAATGCCCTGGGGCAGTGTGGTTGTGGCGATGGTGGGACAGGATCTGGAACCAGGTAGAAACCTCCTTGACCTGGCCATGGAATTGGAAAGCCCCCCTCCTTGGGGCCTGGAATCCACCAAGCGCTGATGACTTCACAATGAACCTATTCACAATCGGACGAAAAACCCTACTCTGGGCCATTTGGACCCGTAGATGCACTTTTGAAATGGAAGGAGCGCGTCTTGCTGGTCCTGAATTCACGGACTCCATCAAGCAACAGATTCAACTAGAAATTATTTCGAGATGGGAAACACTCATATCCAAAAGTTCAATCTAAACTGGCTTGGAGGAGAACAAGGTGGTATGATTGGCCAGGTTAAATGGGATGGGACGGGTGAGACAACCCACAAGGGATCTTCACGGAATTATCATTTACTCTTCAATGACTGGAGCACTGTACACCACTCCATCCTTCTCCGTCCTCTTGCTGAATTCCCTGATCCCTTTCCCCCTCCAAAACTAGCTTTAGTCCCTTGCTCATGGTATGCGTTGGAAAGATGAGTGCTACCACTTCTAACCTCTGCACTCTCCCTTTCTTGTTCTCTGCACTCTCTCTTTCTAGTCCTTCTTCAGAAGTAATACCTGCTCTTTCTGGTTTCATTGGTTTTATTGAGGAAAAAGGGATGTGATTACTGCTAGATGAGTACCTGGCGCCCAATTGGGTGAAGAGGCGTGATCCCCCCCCATATCCTTGGGTCTTCTCAACTCAACTCTCTAAATTCCATTCAACCTCTACGAAACAAAGGGACGCTGGACCCGGTTTCCAGCATGAGCACTATCCATTATTTATTATCAAGGGACGCTGGACCCGKTTTCCAGCAGGTGCAGCTCCCCACCAATAGACCGGAGTTTTATTAAAAAAAAAAAAAAAAAAAAAAAAAGGGATTGGTCAGACCAGTGGATCCTGTTCAATAAACCACCTGAGGGAGCTAATTTAAAACAGGGATGGGGTTACGCCGCCCTGGCATGCAAGGGAGTGATACAGGAAGTCTTGTGGAAAGCAAGAAATGCAAGAGTCTTCAGAAAAAAGAATTGGTCAATCCCCTTAGACAACCTAACGCCCTGACAGTGCGTAGATTGTATACCTATCATCTTTAGCAGAAGCCGGGTAATGGCCCCGGTAACTCAAAGTTTCTTACATAATCTTCTCAATATGTTTTTGAATGGGACGATGGGCCCGGTTCCCAGCACGTGTTGCTCCCCATGTATAGATTGGAGCATGTCCAATTCAAAAAAAAAAAAAAAAAAAAAAAAAAAGAATTGGTCAATCCATCAGCAAATCTCTATGGTAAAAGCGGCCCTGCGTCTAATTATCTCGGTAGACTGGAAAAAATGTAAAGCCAAAACACAGGCAAAGGCGCGAATTGGTTTCGTGAAGTATGGACTATTGGTAACAACTTGGCATCAGTATCAGAGGATGGTGAGCTTAATCTGGCAGGTTGGCTCCAATGTGACAATCACAGTTGGGACTGACCACAGACCTAGGGCCTACTTGCAGGCTAATGCTTAGAGAGAAAGAAGGGTTGCATCTATTTTAAGGGGCTTAAAGTTTAATTTTTGGAAGGAGTGTATCTTCAAAAGGAGTGTATCTTCCTTGAACAGTGAACACGGGACCCGGTTTCCAGTATAGCCAAAGCTGGGTAATGGGCCTCACTGCACTACTCTCGAAATGCGCAAAACGAGAGTGAATCTTCCGCTAGAATATGGAAAGATGCACCGCCATGATTTTTGTCTTTTGTGCATGTCGAGAGTAGTGCAGCGAGGCCCAATGACCCCAGCATGTTCATCCGGGTTGAATTGTGAGGTCCCCGGCCTCTATTTCAGATGTATTTTGCAATATAAGTACTTACCTTCTTTGCATGTTCGTCCGGGTTGCATTGTGAGGTCCCCGGCCTCTATTTCAGATGTATTTTGCAATATAAGTACTTACCTTCCAAAAAAAGAGAGAGAGAGAGAGAGAGAGAGAGAGAGAGAGAGAGAGAGAGAGAGAGAGAGAGAGAGAGAGAGAGATTCCAAGAAACGAAGAGTCACCAAGGGGCCTATAGAGTAGGGCATACTCGCACTAGCACTTTCCAGAATGTATCAGACCGTAATTTCGCCCACACCTGTATGCATCTGGCTCCAATTCCGTCCAGAAATAAGTTCAAAAGTCCTCGTGTGAGTATGCCCTCAACAGTTGGTACACCGAGGAAATGTTGGAATACAGCCCAAGTTTGAATCCGCATAATATAAGGGGCTCCCGCTCCACCAACTTACCTCGAGGAGTTCCCTGGAAGAGTTGGGGAGAAAAATTCCCTTTCGGGAAATTTGCCTGTCTTCACTGATAAATGGCTTCTCGTCAATTTGCCTGTCTTTACTGATAACACGGATCTCTCCTCACTTGCCCACTATTCGCTGCAGGCGTCCAGCAAAGCTGCAGCTGCACTGAGCCCCTCACATGGCGGCATTGGGGCTGGAGCTGCAATTAGCCCCTCAGATGACGGTATTGGGGCTGGAAAAATTCCCTAAGAGCAACGAAATCCGTGGCCAGTGGAGCCTCACGGATTACTTAACTCAGTGTGCCATTATTCGCCAGCGGCCACTATGCGGGAGTCACAAAAACGACTTATAATTGCACTACGGGCCCATATACAGTTCACAAAAATGAGTTATAAACTTATAATAATTGCACTACGGGCCAAGCTACAGTTCCGAATTGCAGTTCGGGCAATGTATACAACCCAGCTTTCTGGCCAGGTGTAGGGTGCCCCAAGTGCAATTGCCAACTGTTTCTTCCCCAATTGTGCAATTATAACACTACTCCCTTTTGTGACTCTACTTCAGTTTCCCCTTTGAACCTTTTTACTCTTATATCCATGTACTCACCCGCAGTTACAGGAAAAAAAGTAGTCATACACGTACTCCCATGCAGTTTTACGTGCAGTTGCATGCATGCACTCGCTTGTAGCCACACTACTCTCATAGATAGGCAGGCATCTGAGGTTAGATCTATATGCAGTTACTGAAGTAAGAATTAGCTGGTACTAGGGAAGTCCCTTCCCTTTTTTTCATATTGGATACAGTCTGAGAAGACTGCGGTCAGGGCTCTGCTACACTGGACCGTGTGCCTTGCTCATCATCCCATACACAGGAGTTCATGATGTAAGGGACGCTGCGCGCAGCCATTCCCAGCATCTAATGATGGATTTTGTGTTCAGAAAGAGAAAGAAGGGGGGGGAGAAAAAAAAAACACATCAGTGCATGGTTTCCTCGGATTGATTATTATTGTATGTTTTATTATATAGGGGAAACTGCTCCTGAGTCTGTCACCTTTTCAGTTTGAAATAGGCAAAAGAAAAGACAAACGTGGCACTGATGTCATTGTTCGAGTTTCAGAATCATGTCAGAATCATATGCAAGTTTAGCGGGGGGTTGATGAAACTGTGACCCTGTCTTTTTGAAGTGGCATGAATGCAGATTTAGCCGCTGTTTTTTTTTTGCGCTGTTTTTTTTTTTTTTTTTTTTTGCTCCAATCTATTCGTGGGGAGCAACACATACTGGGAACCGGGCCCAGCGTCCCATGTAGAATATACAAATGATTTGACATACCAGGGCCATTACCTGGCTTCGGCTAAAAACAATCTGAAAACTATGAAAAAAGTTCAGGAAGATTTAGGAAACACGTGGATAACTGTTGACCTATTGCTAGGCTACTCAAGCAGCAATTACCAGAAAAGTCCTTCGAATGCTCAGAACCCCTGGACTCCCCGACAAAACACTCTAAAATTCTCTAACATTGTCTAATTCCCTGCCGAGCTCTCCCAGGCCTCATGCCCCCACCCTGCTAAGTTACAGGGCAACACGACTCACCCCAGCTCCGACCAGTGTCGTCCCGACAGCAACCCTTGGTTTTCCTTTCGAATGCCCGGCCCAAGGCATCCCCAGATCTCTCTACCAGGACTCACGCTCCTGCTATCAACAGGTTACAGGGCAACCCCCCAGCACCGGCCAGCGTCGTTCTGGCATCGAAAAACCGCAGGTCCATGAATATAACAGCATCAAAGATTCCTAAAGTAGTTACAAGGAGTACCCAGTATCCTAAGCCATTCATTCTCAAGGGTCTTTTTTTGAGAAAAAATGAGGGGGAAAAAAAAATTAAGAAGACCTCCCGTTGCCAGCATTGATTGCCCCGGAACCAGGGGATTAACTGAGCAGGGACGCCCTTTGATGATAGGTAGATTTTTGAGAAAAATCTGAGAACAACTTGCACCAAGTACTAATGAAAACAGCGTCGAAGGGGTTAATAGAAGAAAACAGACAATGTCATCTGTATAGTACTAAATGCAAAGGGCTCTTTTGTTTTTTGGAAGAACATTCAGATCCAGAAATACCTGTCTTAGAGCCTTTCAGTAGCCCACCCCTACCTGCCTCATCCCTATATCCCGATACTTAGTCTCTACTAGGCCTCACACCCCAAACTGCTAGGTTACAGAGTGACACGACCCACCCCAGAAGACTCCCACCTGCTAGGCTACAGGACAAAACAACCCGCCCCGGCTCCGACCAACGTCGACTAAGTACCAGCTTACCAAAGGACACTAGAGTGCCTTCCACCCTCGACAACTTCCCAGATCTCTCTATCAGGTCTCTTGCCCTCGTACAGCTCGAGTTACAGGACAGTGCGACCAAGCCCCAGCATCAACCAGCGTCGTTCTGGCCTCGTCCATTCGCAAACCCACGGGGACCCAGGACTACAGCAAATACCACACAAGCCACCAATCAGCACCATAACTGTAGTTCCGATCATTCAGCTCCTTCAGGCATTGGTTGCCGATATCCCACATAAAATCCCTCACAACCCTACTCCGGCAAGTTTTACTGCAATCAAGCAACCATCTTCACCGTTGTTGTACCCTATTTCCACTCTGCAGGCTAACCGAATGGCCACAGAGCGCATTATACCCCACCGTCGCAACCACAGACCCCTGCCACCAGTGTCGGCTTATAAATAATTTTTTAATCAGAAAATTCAATCCCATTCAAGAACATATTGAAAAATCAGGAAATTAGAAGATTGAGAAAACCATATACACGTTTCAGCACGTACTATTCCCACAAGAAGAGGGGAAGGGAAGGAAAAAAACACCCTCACTCCCCATGGAAACTCCAACGCCTATTCAAATCTCGATTGCATGTACAAGGCTCACAAGAACCAAAACAGATTACTCCTCTCCCCCCAAAAAACGACCCCCTGCCTGATCACTGCCTCTGCGGGGCAGCGCCCCCTCACCTCCCCGCCCCAGTTCAGAACAGTCCCCTAAATACCACTCTTGCTCCCTCAGTTGCATACAGTACCCCCTAAAATACGCCCCGCAGAGTCGAAGATCCCCCTTCCCTCCTGCCCCACCCCCTCCAAGTGAAACAACCCTTCAACATCTCACCATGATGGCATTAGCACCCCTTGTCCTCTCTCCCTAACTGCCATAGCCGATCCGACCCAAAAATCAGCGTGGCCCAGAAAATGACAATCCCTCAACACCGTCCCTGCCTCTTAAAGATCACACCACCCACCCTGTGTAACCCTCGCAGGGAGGGGCTCCAACCCTAAAGGAGATAATTCCATTCAGATTCAATAGCCAAAACCAGATAGGAACAATTTTCAGCAACATATGGAACACTTTTGAAACTACTAGTACATAGAATAGGAAACACCAAAAAAGATACGATAAAAAGTCAAAACCATGCATAGGAATGACTATTAAGACGTCAGAATGACTAGAATTTTGAAATCAAAATTACCTACCTCATAAATTTAAGCATCGACACAAATCAGAAGATTAAAGGAGATTGAGTTAAGATTGGAAAATTACTTTTAAGAAATCAGAGGTGTCCAACCTCCGCTTTACGAATCTCAGACTAAGAGTATTTCCTAGGAAGTAATTCAGCAATAAAACATACGACGATCGACATGACTAATGATGTGAAATTCGAAAAGAAATAGACAAATAACTAGGTCAAACAAAATAGGTCAGAATTATTCTTGATTTAATCTTGATTTTCAAACCGCAGAATCAAAGTTATTAGTTATATTTTCGTTACATATCTAGAATTCAAGGTCCGAAAGACTAATAGTTATTGAACCAGACAAACTATCTAAGAATCACATCGTTAAGAATCTCATCAGGGGCATCACATAATCATCATTACAAAGCGTGAAGAGGAAGAACACAACTTACCCTCGACAATCCCTAAACGCACCCCCCCTCTCTCCAAACCTCACCTCCTCCTTCATCGGCTCTCAAGTAACTCGGCCACCTGTGGTTGACAACTATTCAACAATCCCAAAGGACCGAACGATGAAAAGATAATATGACTGCAACTAGGATTACCATCACAACAATCCAAACCACGTCACGAGACTAAACTGTTGAGCTTGTCAGCCGCCCCTCACAGGTAGCCCAAAGAGATGAAGGGGTGTCATCGTCGCAGACATCGCCCCCGTGTTCTTCTTCTCAAGCACGCAAGCACGTGACAGAAACAACAAACAAAAGGGCCTTCAGCAACCCCCGGACACCACTAACCTGCTCTTCCATGCCCTATGATCCCTCTCCCGCCTCATCATCCATCTGATGTCCTCTCGCCCCGCACTCTCGTCCTCGCATCGAAACTGCAATCATGGTGCCTCGACCGTTCTTCGTTTCCCTCCCTCACCAAGGAGTCTACCGTCGCGTAAGAACGTCGGGCAGCGGAGCGCTCCCGGTAACGCTCCGCTGCCCCCGAGTGTCGATGCCAGCGTGCCGCTGAGTGGAATCTATTTTTCTTTTCTGGAACTCCTGAAGTTGCCTTATTCCAAACACTAGGTAGGTGTGACCCAGGAGTCGTTGACCCTTTATCCTACCCCTTAAGCAACATTGGCCGCAGGGGAGAGATCGATGGTTTGCTGCGCGCTGGATTTGGGGTTGAAGTTTTGAGGAGGGTCGGCAAATGAAGGCGATCCAGGGCGGGGAAGTGTGCAGAGGAGCGCGCATATCGAAATGTTCACAGCGCGCCATTAAACGGGCGAGCGCGCCCACTGGGTTGGCGGCGGCGAGCATAGATGTGAGGGAATATCTTGAAGCCGCTGTCGTCCATAAGCGGGCGGCCTTTTTTTCTTTTAGCATTTTTGTTTTTGGCCTCTCGTTTCCCACTTTTCGTTTTTGCTTTTCTTTTTGTTTCGTGGTCGGCGTATCGTTCCTTTTTTTTTTCTTTATTTTTCCCGCTTTTTGTTTTTTCTTTTCTTTTTGTTTCCTGGTGGGTGTGTCGACGGGTGTGTCGTTTTGTCGTTTTATTTTTTCTTTTATTTTTATTCCCCGGTGGGCGTGTCGTTTCCCGGTGGGCATGTCGTTTCCCGGTTTTTGGTTGTGTGCGTAGGCCGCACCGCCCGCACGTGCATTCAAGAGTCGTTCCTCAAACTCCAGATTACCGTTCTCCAATTTTTCCATCGCCTATTTCTGACTGTCGTATTCCTTTTTCCAAGCGAGAAGCTTGTCGACGACGTCGTTGCACCAATTGTTAACGTTCAAACGGGATTGCCGCAGACGACGACCGATTGCCTTGCACCATCTTCTTGCGCAGTAATGAATATGGTTGTGCTCAGCTTGCCACTCCTGCTCGCGGTCCTTCATGATGATCGTGATGTCATCTCCGCGCTTCACGAGGAATTTGCGCAGAACTTGCAACTCCTGATGTGCACCAAAAAGGGCATCACTTAAACTCTGTGCAGCACGGACAATACTTTGCACTTCTCCAATCGGTTCGTCTCTTATCGAACCCTTGGAAGCACTGCATTCACCCTCCTTCGCTATATCTTGCGCAATTGAGTCGAAAAACGACCCGTGACGTTCAAGGAGATAACAGGGCCCCGCCACATGTTGATCGTGTCGATGATCTAACACTCACGTCGGGCAACCCATGCATTGACGTGCCTGCACAATGCCTCACGCACCTGCACCCCGGGCTCCCGCGTCCGAAGATGGCGGACCGCTCGCAACTCGCTTGCTATGGCGCGACTGGGTGGAGGTTGTGTGCTGCTGCCAAAATCCGACGGCTGAACATATTCCTCAAGAAGATCACCCCAGTCCTGAAGCAAGTTGTGCACTATGCACGCAGCGTGGAACTCGTCTCCCTCGATCTTCAAATCACAAACGTGCGGCCTGTAGAAATATTGGAACTGCATCTTAAAGAGACCGATACCCCGCTCCACAAGGGGACGAACAACTTTGTGTTGACTGTCGAAAATCTTGGTGCGCAGTTCCACATGGTTGTGGCCAAACGAGACCACAAGCCAAGCCGAAGTAGGGTACCCGATGTCAGCTAGCAGGTATCCCCCAGGGACTCCTGGAATTTCTGGACGTAAGTGCATCATCGGGTCTTCAGGATCTGGAGTGAACAGTTCACCCGACACGGCCCTCCGCCACAGAGATGAGTTCCGCAGCACACGGCCATCAGCCACCGTGCCGGGAAAACCGTAACACAGATGAAGAATACGCAGGTCCGTGTCAAACACCAGTTGCGCCACGATAGACAACCGTAGTCTGTGACCGCCCATGAAATCGTCACCACTCTTCTTCTTCGGCTTTTCAACGAAGACATGCGTGCAATCGATGCACCCCCAGCAATTCGGAAAACCGAGTGCCGCAAATTTCCCCATCCGCCGGTGCCGCGCCTCGTAAGTGCCAAAACCGACCGCCTCACGGAAACACTGTATGATAGCTTTCGACACATCACACACAACTCATAGCCCGCTCGTTTTCCCCATCTCATAAGTCCATGTGCTGTGGAGATGAGAGTCGTCGTGCGCCCACCGGTGCCAAGCATAAGCGAGCACCTGCGCAGGCGGCAATGGCTCCCTCCACCTCATTGTTTGCTTCTCCAAATACAGACGAAGCACACGAAGAAGCCGTTTGAACATGGATCTATGCATACGCAAGAGGGTCACATAGTAGTCATCTTCAGCGTCATAGGTAACCTCCAGGTCCTTCCATGCACCACCGGTGCTTCGCATGACCCACCATCGAGGGGAATTGCGAGGCATGATATCGCAAACAGACACAATGGCAGGCCATTGCCCCCTTTTCCTCCACCAAAGCTGGCCTTAGTTCCTGGCTCATGGTATGCGTTTGAGTGATTACCTGTGTCCCAGTCTGGGTTTTATCTGTGGATCCCAGTCCCAGCTCACGATAAGCAGATGGGGAGTGTTAATATTGCCAGGTGTAATGGCATATCTGGCACCCGAATATGGTGAAGAGGCATAACTATTCCCCAGCATTCCCAGATCTGAAGGGTCGTTGGGCCCACTTTTCAGCTTCAATTCTGGTATCTGTTCACTATTGATGATGTAAAGGGACGCTGGACCCGGTTTCCAGCAGGTGCAGCTCC
>BFEA01000162.1:1393652-1441259 GCA_003427395.1 Chara braunii | reverse complement strand
TCTCTCTCTCTCTCTCTCTCTCTCTCTCTCTCTCTCTCTCTCTCTCTCTCTCTCTCTCTCTCTCTGTGTGTGTGTGTGTGTGTGTGTGTGTGTGGAATGGTTTCTTTTTTCTTTTGTGGCTTCTGTTTCATTTTTTCAGACTTTTGCCTGTCCATTTATTCACGAAAACCTGTCTCGCAGCTTTGACCATGTGAGGTGACAGAATGGAAATGGCCCCGCCTGTGTTCATTATTGTTGCCCCTGCTGGGCCTCATCTAAGTCACCTTGTCCACAGCGCATATACAGCTGCAAGTTCCGGAAGCAGGGGGTGGGAGTAAGGTTTTTCTTTCATTCATTTTAGAAAACGCCATTCCTAAGAGCCTGTTTGAAGTGTGAAGCAGGGGGGTGGGAGTAAGGTTTTTCTTTCATTCATTTTAGATAACGCCATTCCTAAGAGCCTGTTTGAAGTGTGCGTGGATGGGGCTGGTGACATCCCTCAAATTGGAATAATATAATGGAGAGAAGGTTATCATGATCCCTCCAAAACAATGACACACACATATGAGGAATCTCCCATCCCTCCTGGAGGAATCCAGTAGCCTCTTGCTCTTCAACAATTAGCAAGAATCAGCCTGCAAGGACCCAAGGTCCTGGCAGCAAACAGCAGATCCCAGACAAATTGGCGCGGCCTAGGGTTTTACCCCTTTCAGCCTGAGCCCAGGGCCTGCTGGTGCTCTGCTGTTCGCTGTGAGCGGCTCTGTCTACTGGCCCTGTTGCCAGCATCTTTCCTCGTGAAAGTAAAAGTTATTTGTAGAGGAATGCGAATAGCATTTATTAGCAAGAATCAGCCTGCAAGGACCCAAGGTCCTCGCAGCAAACAGCAGATCCCAGGTAAAATAACCGGGCCCATGGTTTTACCCCTTTGGGCCTGACGCAGGGCCTACCGGTCCTATGCTCTCTGGAGTGAGGACCTTGGGTCCTTGCAAGCCTCTGTGTGTATGCTTTATTGCTAGCATCTCTCCATGTAGAAATACGAGTATTTTTCCACATGGTAGTGCTTCTCCCCCAGAGATGCCACACCTCCCTGAGAGGAGCTTCAGGACTATAGACATCCTTGTTTTTCTTTTCAATTCTGTGTGGGATGATTAGGTAGATAGTACCTGGCCTTACTTCACTGTTAAGGGCATACTCACACTGCGACCATAATCCGCAAATGGCATAAATTTAGTGGGACGGCTATGGTCACACAAGGGGCTTAGAGTCACAAATGCAGTATTCTGGTGCCTGCAGAGCCACTTGGTGTGGGGAGTTGCAGTCACCTCAGGAGGTGACCGCAGATCTTTTTTTCCCCCCGTACACAGTAGAATGGCGCTACTTCTTAAACCACCAGTACCTTTCCCAGCTATTTTTTCAGGGGCGTGCCAGGTAACACGCCGGCCTGAAATGGAAGGGCGGCCACCGCTAAATCGAATCGGCGGCCAGTTTTGATTTTCAGGCTGGCGCACAGTGCCCGCGGCCAACATATGAGAAAGGTACTGGTGGTTTTACAGGTTATCTGAGGCTGGGGAACCTCAACCTTACGCCCAGAAGGGACTGGAAGCTTCATCCAGCTTAGATTACAGGCTTAAAGCCAGCAGGCCTTTTCTCTCAAGAGTCAAGACCCGGCAGCTCTGAGGCTGCATCCCTGCAGCCTTTGGGTACCTTGGCGGGCTGTATGAAAAGTCAAAAAAAAAAAAAAGAAGAAACAGTAGGTGTGGGATCTCCTGGCATGGGATGTATCTGACCACAATCGAAGCACAGTTTTGTCTAAGGGTTGATGCAGCTCCGTGGAATGCATCTACAGCCAATTCAAGCAATGGCCATTGCATTCCTGGCATGGGAATTCAAGCAATGGCCATTGCATATGTTCACAGACTACATGGAAAAAAAAAAGGAGAGAAAGGGTAAAGGATTTACAGCCACTGCTGTTAGACCGTCTGAAGGTCAAAACTGTAAAATAGGTGCCGGCGGCTGCAGCGATCTCTTTTCTGAATTGCACAAACAGCGTGACTTCCCTGGGCCCGAAATTTGCAAATCTGCCCTTCCCAAGTTGGCAAGTTTAGCGGATTTCGGGTCCTGGTGTGAGTATGCCCTGTGGCGCGTAGAATGCTCCTACTGCCAGTTCAAGCAATGACCATTGCGTATGCTCACAGAGTGGATTGAAATTAAAAAAAAAAAGCAAAAGGGTGAAGGATTTGCAGCCACTGCTGCGAGACCGTCTGCGACCATGTCGTTTCTGAATTGCACAAACAGTGTGACTCGCCTGGGCCCCAAGTTTGCAAATCTGCCCTCCTCACATTGGCAATTTTAGCGGACTTTGGGTCCTCGTGGGGCATGCCCTGACATCCCCATGTATCAGTTCCCTGAGAAATGAATGCACATAAGCTGGTGCGTCACAGATGCCCTTTATTGTACAACAGTGACAACACCCTTATCCTGTACATGATGCCTTTATCCACCCGGCCTACCTACCGCATCAGAGGAGGTTACGAAGAGGGTGTTATCACTATATCTTGTGTGGTTTGCCCATCCTTTGTCTCCAGGACATTCACGATTCCCCGTAGCCCCTCTTATGGCTATCAGGTCATTCATCTGACTCACTCTTGTTCCTGACCGAATTATTTTCCGATTCAGTTGAGAAGTCCTGGCATATCGGCCTTTTTTTTGTGGGCCAAACCTTTTTTTTTGTCGATTTTTTTCATAAGTTTTGTTGTTAGAAGGTAGAAATGCTTGGCAAGATGATCTCGCGTTACACACCAGTAACGGCAGTCATAAGAAGTTCATGAGAACGCCCACCAGTTCATGGCGACCATCTCTGCTCGTGAAAAGCAGATTGAGACTCAAATGGCATTTGACTCCTGAGACGTAATGTCTGTCATCACAGGCTCAGCAGGGTGAAACTGCCACACTGCTTGGCCAAGGGTCCACTTACCAGGATTCTCTGTTCTGGGCGATAGATTTGAACTATGAACATCTTAAAGCACCAGTACACCACATATCGGCCCGCAGGTGTCAGCATCAAACCCGCACCACTTCGGAGGCTGCCGATTTTTTTTCTTCAACGGCGGGTCTGGCCGCGCGGCGCCTCCGAGTTTTGCTTGTGGTGACAAAAACTTTCTGCAAGGCTGGGTCCGTGTACTAGCGGTTTAAACCACCACTCCATCTGGACCTGTTTTGACAAACCTACATTTGCTGTTACCCCCGAGCCTGAAATTTACATTGCCACCATGAGGAAGAATAGTTGTGGTACACTTCCCCATGGAACGTCTACTGGGCCTGGGTGCTGTAAATTTGGGCACGGTACTTAAAAGACAAGGAAAATGAACAGTGCAGGCGCCGTTGGAGCAGTGGTTTAAACCGCTGATACGTTTCCCCGGTATGGAAAAAAATATGCAGCTTGCATGCAGCTGCCACTTTCGGGGCTCGGCCTCCGCAGCAACAGCAGTATGAGAACCACGAGCGACAATCATTCCATGCAGAAACTGCAAAAGACGACAAGGGAGGAGGGAGGAGGATAGACAACATGAAGAAGGTAGTAAAAAACCCCGCCCGAGCGCAAGTCGGCTCGCTACTCATATTACAGTAATCACCAGCCGAAATGGCGAAATAAAGTGGCGCAAAAGCACCCTATGTGAAGCTCTGGTGGGGATAATAAACCCGACACGTGTTTCAACCGGCTCACCACGAACCGGCCATCTCCGGCGCAAAATGGCTGGCGGTGCCAGCAAAAGGGAGGCCGCGCCGGTTCATTTTTCCTTGGTGCAGGGCATTTCCAGCCCCGGAGAAAAAGTGCCTTGGAAGACTGGTGGTTTAAAACACAGAACCCCTCAGGTGTTTTGTACCTTACCCCTAATACTCTGGGAGCCGATTCAACCTCCCTGTCATTGTTTGTACTCCTTTAACCGCCAAAGATAAATTGTCAGGGCACTGCCACGTCTGTGGCGGTGCCCCTACAGTTGGTGTTATGCCGACAAATGGGAGTCGAGCTTCATGCTGAAGAGTAGAGGCTAGCAAAGGGCCTCGCCACATTACTGTCGAAACGGGAAGAGCACAAGTGCATCTTCCACAGAAAGTGGAAAGATCATTCAAAGATGCATCCATTACTATTTATAGCAATAGATGCATCTTGCCACTTTCTGAGGACGATGCAGAGGTGATTTTCTCGTTTCAACAGTGGTGTGGTGAGACCCAATGATGCCTTTTTTATTTTTTTTTCCACTATCATTTGGCCCGACTGAGCACGGATCAGATATTAAATTCCTCGAACAGATCCGACACTTTATCTTAGCCAAAAGGCAGAGAACGGTATAAGATGCCTTTAATCTAGCATTTTCCCAGTTTGATGCATTTTCAGTCTGCAGAGTCACCACTTGGAGACGGTAACTTCTCTCCGGCTGCAATAATGAAAAAAAAAAACGAGAAATAGATTCTGCTCTTTTCTCTCGCTTATCCATTCTTCGCTGCAGCTTCTACCTTTTCTCTCCTACCCTCTTCTCCTGGTGACATCAGCTGGTCATCGTGAATGTATCTGCCCGAGACAGCCAGCTTAAAGTAGTTGATGATGATTGGGCATTGTGTCGAGGAGAGAAGGTAGTCCGCTACTAGTGAGGATTTCTTTGCTTCTGCCCGTCGATCTTCGCTATCTATGGTCAGTGTCCACGGATCCAGCTGTCTTTGCTCTCAGCTGTCTTGGCCGCATTTCTGGCCCTGTTGTACTCCCGAAGAATTTAGTGGAAGGCGGGATCTGCAACTAGACGACACTCCGGCTGTCCACCGATATTCCTGTCACGTGGGTGCGTTCTCCTAACAAAGGGTTTCTGGTTGCACAGAATGTCAACACACACAAAATCTTATGATGTGGATGACTGTAGCTGCAAAGTGACTGCTAAATTTCCAACAAAAGTGTCTTTGTGGGCTTCATTTTCTCTGAGCGCTTTTCTCAAACCAACAGTTCACACAAGCCTAAATTGACAAAGCCAGCTAGCTTCGAAGGCTTGCGAGCCTTCAACTGTGCCTTTTCAAAGTGCCCTGGCGCATTCACTACTGGCCCAGGCCCGAACCAAAAAGCGCTTACAGCGTATAATACCAGTAAGAGCACTACTTACTTAGGTTTGAGTGACCTGGTGGTGTAAGCCGCCAGTACTCTTGATCTGCCCCTGCCAAACCTATCCGTGGCCAGTGCCCGACGCTGTGCGAGGACAGGCTGAGGAAAGAGCTGCATTAAACCACCAGTACACGGCCCCAGCCTTGCAGTCCGAAACTTGTTGCCACAAGAAAAAGAGGCCGAAACGTCAAACGCCGCGCCCGCCCTTGATAAATTCGATCGGCGGTCACGGTTTCGTTTCGCGCCTCCAGAATTTGAGGTGTCAGGCCCGCGGCCCAGGTGCACATGTACTGGTGCTTTAAGAATAAGAAAGTAAAAAAGAAACGCAAAAAAAAAGAGACGAGTTAACCGAAAAAAGAAAAGAAAAAGAAAAAAAAGAAGGATGAGGGGTGGCTTTGGCTGTGCTGTTGGCAGCAGCCGTTACTTTCGGTGAAACTTGTTACGGATTTTTCAGTACAGCGCGATTGGAGGAAAATTCGTCAGTCACAATGGGAGGCAATGTCAGCCGTGATTGTTTTCTGCCACAATAAAGCCCTCACTCCACTGCACAACAGGGAAAGTGTATCTGGGGCTGTTGCTGTCCTGATACGTTCAACATGCTGGATCAGTCTCACTCTGAATGTGTATATAGCCCACAAAAGCAGTCCAGATATTTGCAGCATGTTGTGTAGAGGAAAGTGGCCACTCTTCCCCTCTCCCATGTTACGTAGGAGGGAAAGTCCGCGAGCGTAGACAGAACAAAGATCACAAATACATCATGAGTGTATGTGCTGTCTTTCGGAACAGAAGGATCTGGCTGCTTGGGTCATCACATCCTGTCAGACGGCCTCAGAGCAGACTGACCTAGCTGCTGTTTGATACTCTGGAGGATATTCCTGTTGAGCTGGCAGTCATTCCCCTGCCCAACCAGGCAAGGTAATCAATTCTGCTGCTCCGCAGTGAGAAAAAAGGTTCTCAGACAATCGTAGGTGGTCCCAGGCATACTCAGACATACTCAGACATACTCAGACATACTCAGGCACTCTTGTATCATAGTGGGACGCTGGACCGGTTTTCCAGCAGGTGCTGCTCCCCACCAAGCCTTCAATATAGGGTGCCACATAAGGAGGGGCCTCTTATCACCCCCTTAAGTGGAACCCCCAGGAAGCGTAAAAAAAAAAGAAAAGAGAAGAGAGTGAGGTCTGTCAACTCTGACATACTTCGGGCTTACTAACTTTACTTGTGTTATTACTTCTTACCATGATTTTTTTTTAGTTGTTTGTGTAGGAGCTAGCATTGCAGCATAGGCAGGCGCATTGCTTCGCGGCGGCCTGCATTGCATCCACTTTCAATTGTGCGTCTCGTAGCAGGGAAGAGTGCTTGCGCTGCAATCTTTGTTGTTCGACGCGCAGAGGAATCACAATATCTTTTCTATGTGCCACAACCTGCTTTTCCGTCCATGGTTTTCCAGATAAAACACAAAGCACTGACAGGGAGGGCAAAAATCACAACTGCTGACCTCGCTTCTCCTGCTTCGAAAATCGAGGCCAGCCTGAAGCTGTGCGACCCTGTGGGGGACCTTCGAGCACGCGGGAGGTCCCAAAAAAATAGCTGCACGAGGTACTGGCAGTTTAAACCACCAGGTACCTTTCCCCGCTTGAGAATAAAAGTCGTGCTGGTATAGATATTCGGAAGCCAAGCGGGAAAGGGCCTCCGAAACTGCCTGCGGCCGACATATGGGAAAGGTACTGGCAGCTTAAATTGATTCCTTCGTGTGCTTCAGACTGGCCAGCGTGCAGTGCTACTGTCCACAATATGCTGCAGGCCTTTTTTCAATATAGAATAATTCAGACCGTTTCATGATTTATGTGTCGTCCTTGCGCTGCCGCGAAGTGGCCATGCTAGTCTCTTTTTTTTTTTTTTTCTTTCTTTTAGAAAGGGACAACTCGAGCTGATGATCTCCTCTATATCATTCCAATTTTAACGGGAGGACAGCTGACGGCTTTTGTCTGCCCTTTCCTTTTCTTCTCCGTTTTCGCAACATCTCTTCTGGTCCTCGTTCCACTTCCAGGCGTGGATTGAAAATAATAGTGCTGTGTGACATGCTTTCTAGCGTTGAGAAATTATTAAAAAAGCAAAAGAAATGTGAAATAAACTCAGTTCAGAACTTCAGATCCACATTGCCACAGGCATGGGTCGGAACTTTTGGTCAAAAGGCCAGAAAGAGGGGTCAAAGATCACGCCCTAAGTCTGAGAAATGCGTAGTAAAGGGCCTAAGGTCCAGGGGTATGAGGGCCTGGGCCAAAAACAGTGTCCAGCGGTCCCACGTGAGGTAGTTGACTCTTGGAAAATCAAGAGTCAGACCGAGGACGGGGAAAGGAGGACCGAAGTCAAACTCAACCCAATAGACAGCCTCGGCCATAGATCAGATGCACATCAACGGTTGTCTGCAGGTATCCAGGAGATTCCAGTCCCGACTGGGAAAAGGTACCTCTGCTTCAAGGCTGCATCCAGGGCGTTGAGATCGGGCAAATCTGGAGCGTCGATGCCGTCGAAGGGGGGAGACTGGTCCACGCCAGTCGACACTGGTCAATGCTATAAAAGGACAGTCAGACACTGGGGAAGGATTCTGCCTTAACCTGGCTTGATGGTAGTGCTGTATCGCAAGGCTGCTGAGGACGAATGCAGTCACCAGACACTTCTGGAGGGTGTTGGCATGGAGGCAGATTATGTTGGTGCAGCCACGGCCGCATAGATGTAGACTAGGTGACGAGGATTTGCGAGGAGGAGGATCTGGGCTGTGAGACTGACGCGAGATGAGGGGAAGCTTACCTGGACTTACCTGGCGACGACACGTGTGATCTGCTGCTGATCTCCATGAAGGTGAGGAAGTGCTGTGCCATCCTCCCTATTTTATTGCGGACGTGGAGGGAGGATGGGCGCCCTGTGATGATCTGCACAGTGATTATGTCAGGGGATGTCAGATCGAACATACATTGTTGAGGTAGTGATAGGGGAGAAGCCCAAAGTGGAAGTGGGAGTGAGAGAGAGACGTACATTGATTACCACTGAGACTCTTCTCTCCTCTTTTTCTCCTCTCATGCTCTTCTTTGATGAGACGATACTCTTGAGTTGTGCATATGATCGAGACATGGACTTGTAAGTGACGTTGGAGACTGCACGTGGCGCGCTGGGTTCGGACTTCTATTGGATTACTGACTGGCTTCTCAACGAGACTGGGTTCAGACTTCAAATGCTACAAAAAGCGTTTGTATCTATTTTCAAAATAAGTCTGACGCTGTGTGAGTGAAACATGCCGTGGGAAGGGGATAGGGCGTCTCTCTTTTCTGAAACAAGTGTGGACAATGCGCGTGGCAGGATGCAATCACGAACCAAAGGGAAACGGGTGGAGGCTGGAGAGAATGATGATTCTCAGTGTACTTCCACTCACATCTTCCAACAGAATCACTGAGCACATCTTCAAACAGAATCACTGTTCACTCATTCAATTTTCTCTCCTAGCATGACTTGGCAGAAGCCAGTTAAAAATTGAGAGAAAATATACGTATACAGCTGTCTCCCGATGAGGAGAAGACAGCTTAAAAAAAAATAAAGAAGAACAAGCGAACATATTCTTTGATTTTGATAGCAATTGCTGTAACTTTGGGATGGCGTTGTCTACCCACTGGCAGGATCAGGCAGGGTCGTCCCAAATGCCTTCTCTTGGCAGCATTTGTGGCTGTCACAAGGGGCTGTCGCCGCTCGGCAGTGCCATTGGATCCATGACCCCTTAATCACTATTACGTTGTAAGATCCTGGTCCCGGTCTGGCTCGGCTCTCTACACCCCCCACGATTAGTAGTAAGGGTTGGGTGTTAGGCAAATACGATTCCCAAGGGCGGGCCTCATGTCTATCTTACGATGCTTGCGGGCTGGGCTTCATCCGGGCTGGTACCCATCTGTGTTCCCGTTGAGGGGGTCGATTGGGGTGTGAATCTGCAGAGGGGTGTCTGGGGAGGGGTCTCATCTTAGGGAGGGGAGGGTGGGTCGTCGCGTTGATAGTAGAAGGGTGGTAGACACCCATAGAGTCTGCTAGATCTGGTACAGGTGGGGAATGACCACATATTCGTCACCCCTCCTGCGTCCAGGTCATCCTCGAGAATTCGGGGTGTCCCTATGGTAGCGCCTGGAGGGGGACACTCATCTGACACTCTCGGAAGGCACGGGTTGGTGTAGGTCTAGGTCCAGAGACGGGTCTGGGTTGCTCCGCTGTAGGGATCGATTTGCGATCTGATTAGGATAACAAAAAAGAGTTCACGGATGATGCCCCCTGGAGGAGACTGTCCTTGGGGCTGTCACAAACCATCTGATCTCCCCACTGGTTGAGTACAGCGACAGGCACCTCCCCGATGCCTAGCATCTAGCCTCTACTACGATCTATTGAAAAAGCTCCCCCAAAGCAGAAAAGGCCAAAAATAAAAGGCACATGTTTTCTATTCCTAGAAACTACGCGATTTACATGCGTCAACGACATTCCTATCCTAGAAACTACGTGATTCACGTGCGTCAACGGCATTCCTGTGTCCTTCCGTGTCATAAGTGATCGAGTTCTCATCGGGCCATTCAACCAATCTGCTAGTGGGACGAGGCCCCTGAGAAGAACATTCCATCGCTTGAAGTTTTACAAAAAAACTATTAAAAGAAAAGGTTGACATGGTATGTGTGTGGATGCTATGGAGTCAGGCAGGTGGATTCTCTGGCATGGTAGCTAGAAATAGAATGTCAGAGCACCGGAACTGAGGAATAGAGTCTCAGCACCCTAACTAAGAAATAGTCTTATGAATACTATAGGGAGGTGCTCATATCACTCCCTACAGTAGGCCAGGTGGATGATGAAAAGAAAAAGAAGAAGAAGAAGAAGAAGAAGAAGAAGAAGAAGAAGAAGAAAGAAAAAGAAAAAGAAAGAAAAGAAAAGAAATGGAGTCTTAGGGGCAAGCTGCATCTGTGATATGTTTGTCTTTGGGAAGCAGGACTCTGGCAGCAATAGTCACCAGGTCCATGCTCTCAAAAGCATCATTGGGGCCTTGCTCACATGACAAAAATAAAACTTCACTGAATGCACAACTTGGGGGAAAAAAAGGTAGCATCCTATAGTGGTCCTTCGGGACATCACTTATGATTGGAACGATACACAGAAGACTAGCATGGCATCTGCGCAAGGATGACATGCATTAATCAAGAAATGGTCCAAAAGAAAAAAGAAAAAAAAGAATCTTATAGTGTGTTGATGGGCAACCACCACGGAGTTATCGTGTGTTGATCACAGCCACCACCATGGACCTGAATAGTCTGCGCCCTGATAATCATATGCAGCAATCCACTTCCCCACTGTGTCCCCCCTCTACCTCCCACCGCCCTCTTCCCTCCACTTTTGAATCCTTTCTTTTCCTTTCCTTTTCTTTTTTCTTTGTTGGAAAAAAGGGGCCCTAGTCTACTATGAGGGGTGTATTCCTGGGCCGTCTGATTGAAAACAGGTAGAAATTGTAATTGCCACATGGCGCCTATTTGTTCCTCTGCTGTCAGCGGTGGAGTATCTTAGTTAATCATATGCAGCAATCCACTTCCCCACTCTGCCCCCCGGGGCCCCCCTCCCCCCCCTCGCCCCCTCTAGCCCTCTGTCCACCTCCCACCACCCTCTTCCCTTCCCTTTTGTATAAGATCTTGAAAACAGGGACGAACTGTAATTGCCACATGGCGTCTATTTGTTCCTTCTCTTTCTGCAGTGGAGTGTCTTAGTTCGCAGATGGTAGGGGTTCTTCAGGACTGCTTCTGCATGGATGCCGTGGGCGAAATGCACATTAGCATGAATTTGTCCAGGTGCATGATCTCTTCCTTGGGCAGAATGCAGATGAACATGATATTACTCTAAGTGCATGATGGCTGCCTTGGGCAGAATGCACGTGAACATGAATTTGTTTAGGCACAATTGGCAGATAAAAGCCAAAGCACAGACTGGTAGGCACATGCACCCGAGAGGGATTGAGGAAGGAAAGATAAGGAAAACAACTTGCAAAGATGATGGCCTATTCGGCAGCCCTCTCCAAAACAGTACGAAAATAAAAAAACCTGAAAGAAACAAGCGTGGATCGGCAGCTTTTGAGTTTGAAAAGGCATAAAAACACGACAAAGCAGTACTGGCAGGCCCGTAGTTCGGAAATGCACGAAAGGCAAGAAACAAACAAGACAGACCCTTCGTTATCAGGGTGTGTTTTGTTTTGGGGGAAGACACACCCATGCTTCAGTCCAAATTCAGGGAAGGACACACCCGAATTCAAAACTGTTATACTGCGTCGAACGCGGGGACGCAGCCATTCGGGTAACATGCTTTATGTTCTAGAGGGGTGTTTTAAACACTGTTTTTTCAAAAAAAAAAAAAAAAAAAAAACAAAGCTTGGCAAAGGTCTTACGAAGTGGGGGATGGGCATCCTTCTGGATGGTAGTGTCCAAAGCCAACACTCTCCCACACACCATACGCAGCCCTCCCACACGCGCACTCACACCCATGTTGGCTGAAGACCTTACTGATACCGACTGGGAGGATCCAGCTCACTATCTCAGTTGGATGGCACCAAGAGTGCCACAGGCAGCCAGGGGGATTGAACCCACACCCTCCTGAATGCCACTTGTGTGCCTCACCAGTTGAGGTAGGATGCTGGATGGAGCCCAGATTCTTCTATCGGAGGGAAAAAAAAAAAAAAAAAAACTCAAAAACGAATTGCAAGTTACTGAGGGCTGTACCACCCCACACGCGGCCAGGAAAAAGGGCATTTCAAGCTCTAAACTGCTAGCAGTGTATCTCCCCATGTTCTACCAGAAGATTCATGCTCGTTTTCTACATCTGGTCAGTAGTGGAGCAAGGCCCTGGATCTCCACAGCTCTCGTGGCAAACGTAATACGTACGTTTTTGTTTTCTTTTCTTTTCTTTAGGCAGCCCTGCCAAAGAGGCAGGGCAGTCCGTTTTAGATTTCGTTATGTGGGCGTAGTAAAACAGCAGAATGCTTCGATACTGTAGTGAAGAGAAAAAAAAACAAAAGTGGAAATGACCCAGACCCAAATCGGCCCCCAATTTGCAACGGGAAAAACTCTATCCCTCAAAAGGGAAACACTGGATGGCGCCCTATACTAAATTGCTCCGACCTTGACAAGCTAACCTGCCCTACGACCGGTCTTAGGGACGACTGCGATTGGACCCTATTTTCTGCTGTCGGAGACCCCAAACGAACCCGTCCTAGCGAAGTTGTACTTGCACGACCTTACCGAAAATAGAAAGAAATGAAACGACGAAAGTGAAACCCACAAAATGGCCTGAGACGGCTTGGTATGTGCGGGGACGCCCCAGGACTGCCTGGGATGGCCTGGGACAGCACCGGGCCTGCTATTACTGCTTTTTCAAACTGAGGGTCCTCAGTTTGAAAAAGCAGTAATAGCAGGCCCGGTGCTGTCCCAGGCCATCCCAGGCAGTCCTGGGGCGTCCCCGCATGTACCAATCCGTCACTGGCCATTTACCCAAATGTCCCAGGCCCCCCAGCGGACTGATTTTGAATTCGGGTGTGTCCTTCCCCGAATTTGGACTGAAGCATGGGTGTGTCTTCCCCCAAACAAAACACACCCTGATAACAAAGGGTCTGTCTTGTTTGTTTCTTGCCCTTTTGTATTTATTTCATCGAAGAGGATAAGGAATGGGCTCATTGCCTTCCAGGCTGTCAGAGACCTCCTGCAAGGGGGGTCAGATGTCATCATTGCCATTCTTTTCTGTATCTTTTCCTTGAACGCAGCATCCTGCAGAAAATCAAATTCATGTCTAAAGCACCAGCCATTGGATGATGGATGATCCTCTGCAGGGAAAGCATGACTGATTGACTGTGATACGCAACCTCACGGCCCGCGCAACGTCCCGTACCCGTGGGAACGCTGATCGGAGTAATTGGGGCGTGGTCGAGGATTTTGGGCGGGGGTTGAACCCCTCGTACCCCAGCACCAACCTCTGCCAGGAACACGAGTTTCCTAGCTGGCACCGCCGACAGGTGAACTGGGGCTTCCACATGGCATGAGCCGCGGACCAGGGAGGCACCGTCAAGTCCGTATAAGGCAAGATCAGCGAGGGAGAAGAGAAGCGATCAACTTAAACGAACCCCGTTCCCCCTATATGACACGCCTTCGACCGGGTTATAAAAGTGAACCCGATCGGTCCGCAATAGCGCCTTTCGCACGTCTGCATCACAGTAAGGGTCGTCTTTGTCTGCGACCGGAAATGGAGGAAGGTCGCTACGGCGGATCGAAGCAAGGCTCGAGCATGGGCAGCTACTCGCACTCATGTTCATAGTGGTGAACCTCAACTCCATACAAGTCTCAACTGGTCCTGCATCACCCGATCCCACTTTCAAAATGCATGTGACTACTTGTAACGACTCCAACCAAAATTGTCACCTTGTCAAAATGGCGATGGCTGACAGGCAGGGAGATCGGATGGAGCGACCAAGTCCCCACACCCGATGTCCCTGGTCGCTTGCCCAGACACCTGGGTGAACTGAGAAATAGACACGTGGCCGTTGCGCGCAGGGAGGGAAAAGGTTGATGAGGATCTCCCACGCGCGCTAAACGCGAGGATCGACAGTTAGTCGGGGAACAGAGGGCATCAGCACACTCATGCACGCAGGCAGATGTCCAAGACCCAATTACCCCAAGGCCGCACTCCTATGCGCAAATGCAACAAGGACCATTGCCCAGTCTTCCCACATTCGTACATCCACAAACCTTTTGACAGCGAAGCATTCAACATTCATAGACACTCACGACCAAAGCCATGCACACGATTGAGTATTCACACTTGGTCTTTAGCGCACACAACCGATGGACAAAGCAGTGATGGAGAAGAAGCGCTATTCAAAAATCACAACAACGCGGGCACTCAGCGTGCTCAGCCACCAAACCCCGCCGAGTGCAAACCAGTCACAGCCATGGGAGTTGAACCCGCGACCTCCTGAGTGCCGCTTGAATGCCTGGATGGGTCCAGTTTGACAAAAATCACAATAAACTTGCCTCAAACAGGTCGTCCGTGGGCCCCACATCATATTCTGTGCTCAGGAATGTGCTTAGGTCCCTCATGAACTGGCCCTGTAGGTAGTCATCCCATCCTTTCAGGGTAACGTGGAAGATACTCTTGGTCATGATGATGAGGCCCCACATCTCAATTGGCATAGACTTTCAGGGTGAAACTTTGATCTGATGTCTGGTCACGTCTAAGGTATTCTTGGTCATGATTCCGAGGCCTGATATCTAGGGCAAGGGCCCAGTTACTCGGATTCCGCAATCTCAGGTGCTCATCTTCATAAGCTACAGTTGGAAATGAACACGATGTCACCTTTGGGTCGTTATCTCTTTAGCAGTTGTACAGGGTCCAATTCGAGCATGCCAGACTTACGAGGCAACTACTGGATGGCATCCTAGAAATGTTAGACTAGGAGAGTGTGTAGAACCCACCGTGTGGGACCTGATGAACACATTTCATGAATGTGCTCTTTTTCTTTTTCTTGTGCTTTTTTTTTGCGTGTGTTCTGACAGGTAGGGGGTCAGTATGATCCTTGTGGCTTAGGCCTGGACCCCACAGGAAAAGTGTTGGAAAAGTGACGAGTTTCAGGTTTCCGTGGAAAAGTGTTTTGAAGAGTTTGCCTGCGGAATGAACGGGACCCTACTGGAGTGGATGAAAAAGCCAGTTTCCACGAGCTTGGAGAGGCTGGAAACTGGAGATGGACCGGATGGTGGTCGCTGATATCCGGCCTTCCGCCTGTTTCGGTTGTCCCCCCCTATTAGGCGGCAACAGCATGTCCGTAGCCCTGTCCAGTGGACCAGGGAACGGCTTCGGGCGGACAATGGCTGGGCCGGTGGGTTGGCGAGGAGTTTCCAACCATGGACATGCCCCCCCCCCCCCCCSCCCCCCSCCCCCCGCCCCCCCAACTCTCTGGAAAGGGCACAAAAATACGGYGGAAACTCCTCCACAGCCACTTTTCCGACTGGATACCGATGTGAAAATGAAAAATGTGGCTTTTCCAGATACCGTTTTCCAGGCTGTGGGGTCCCGGAAAACCTTACCGTCACCTTGGAATCGGCTTTCCGGAGGGCCTGCTTTGTCTGATGGAGTCCGAGATGAGCGTTTCCTTTTTTTCCAAGGTTTTTCCTGTGGGGTCCAGGCCTTATTCCACTAGCATAGGGTCCAATTAGAGCATGCCATGGAAAAGATGAAGAGAAGGTAGGAAAAGGCTGCTGCCCTTTTCCTGGCAGCGTACTTGTGCTGTGTGGCAAGTTCAAAATGGACTGGCTCGGCGCTTGTTTTTTTTCCCTTTTTGGATGGCACCACCAGCCAAAGAGGTCCAGAAGGCTGAGCCCCCGGCAAACGTGGGTCTGAACAAATTATCGCAAGAGTTTGCCTTGGAGAGGTAATGCTTTTTTAAGATTAAAATAAAAACGGGAAAGGAGAAGGGATGTTTAGATTATCCACCTCTTTTTTTTTCTTTTTTTTTTTAAATGAAATTCTTATGTGGGCATACCTACGTAACGAGGTGATAAGAGCAGCCCCGATAAGTAGGCCCCAGCGTCGAAGGCTCCGTCTATTGGTGGGGAGCTACACCTGCTGGAGACTGGGTCCAGCGTCCCTGTCCAGAGATGTGTTGTGTATCAGCTGGAAATCGGGCCCAACGTCCCTTATGCAGTTATGTGTGGATATGTCCTGTCCTACTGTGCATCCAGTATTATATGTATATGTTAATCTATATAACCCTATCCACCCTATCCGCCTTATCTACTGTATCTCCATACCGAGCAGAGGCGTTAAGCCCCATCCTATCCATCAAACCATGCCAGAAAAGACTAACAATGATGTGAAACCACAAGTACTTGCATGAGAGTCCATTCGGATGATGAAGTCCTCTGAACTGGACGTCTGAGTGTTTGTCTGCTATGTGCAAAAGATGAAGAGAAGGGCAATGTGCTGCCCCTGTAAAAGCTTCTTCAATCAAACAACCCTGCAAGAAGCTAGGCTACCAGTTGTCCGATGGCAGGACTTCCTCGCCGGACAGTCAGGGGGGTCCTGGACGTCCGGATTCAGCACGAAGAAAAGAAGGGAAAAAATTTGGGGTGTCTTTATTTTTTTTTAAAATTTGATAAACAATTTCGATGTGGCCCGCCGGACAGTCAGGGCAAAAGTTGTTCAGTTTATCTTTCTGCATAGCATACCTTTTTGCCAAGAAGTAGTCTCAGGGTACACTCCCAAACCAAAATCACATCATTGTTTTTCTTTCTTTTTTTTTTCCTTTTTGAAACCAAAGTCACATCTCTTTCTTTCAGTCGAACCCTCTGCAACCACGTCTTGCTGACCCCAGCCCAGACTACCATATAGGGTCTCGCTCCACTACTCTCGATTCACGAAAAATTTCGTGAGTACTTCTAGAGCTGTCAGAGGTCTAGAACTCATGAAAAAAGTGGCGTCGCTCCACTTACTCTAGACTGAAGAACTCTAGAAGCACTCACGAAATTCTGACACCGTTTCTAGAGTAAGTGGAGCGACACCGATCACTCTCGAAAGGCAAAAAAAAGTAAAAACAAATGACTGCATATGGCCACGTTCTAGCGGTGGATACATTCCGGAGCCGAGCGTGAGTACTCACGATTTTCGTGAGCGCTTCTACAGCGCTACACGACAGCGCCAGCTCGCTCTGACGGTCGCGGCAAGAGGCACACTCACGAGAAAAGAGGCCGGAGCGGCGGCAGGAGGGAGGACGCTGGAAATCGTGAGCGTCGCAGGCTGTGAACTCTATGCTACTCTAGAGTGCCCTTTGAGAGCGCCTTCTGACAGCTCTCGAAGGGTGTTTTCACGAGTTAAACTCTAGAGTAAGTGGAGCGAGGCGTTACTCTCCAAACTTCGAGAGTCCTGAGTAGTGGAGCGAGACCCATAGTGTTTAATAATCATTTAATGATTGGTTGACTATAGATCCTTCCATCCCACTTCCGCCCTCTCTCAGAATTCCCAGCTCTGTTTCCCCCCTCTTCAATGGGTCTAGTACTCTGACTTGGTTTGGTGTGATCTGATTTTTCTAGAGGATGAGTGATGTGGATCTGCTTAATTTTGAAGTGTCCACTTGGCCGCAGGCTGTGGATACCAGTGCTTTCTCCTGATTAGATCTGGCGCCTAAGGAATGGGTGAAGAGATAGAATGCCGTCTAAGATCTCTGAAGTTCTCAATGATGTCAGAATATGTTGTTCGAAGGGATGCTGGACCCGTTTTCCATCAGGTGCAGCTCCCCGCTAATAGCTGGAGCAGTGTTTTGCAGACCAACTAGGGGAGGACGCTTATGTCACCTTCTGTAGTAGGCATGTATGGGTTACAAAAAAAACAGAAAACAAAAAAAGAAGATTTCGGTCCAGTCCTGCAACATACTTCTTTGGCTGGTCAGGCCCGCTGGTTCCACTCCAATCATTACTGAACGCGGTTTTGAGCATTTTTATTTTTTTTAAAAGACTGCTCATTTTCTTCTTTGTTTTGGTAAAAGGCTTCAGCAACCTTTCCCTTCCCTTCTCTTCCACTTTTCGTTCTGCGTTCTTTTTGCTGGTGTTGTGGAATGCTGTGACAGGTGAGATTATCCTAGATAAACGAAGAAATCATTTAAAAATAATTATCCTGGTCCAAATGCACCTGGATGTGCAGATGCCCACCTGCATAATATGTCCACCTGGACATCAGATGCCCACCTGCATGATATGTCCACTGTCCACCTGGACATCAGATGCCCACTTGCATGATATGTCCAGCTGGACATCAGATGCCCACTTGCATTCTCTTTTTCGGATTTTTCCCTTTTGCATTGAAAAAAAATGACTGGAACATGTGTCCCACACCCCCTTTCTTTTTTTTTTTCTTTTTTTTTTTTTTTTCAAGAAACAGCCCGAGCGGCTACTAGGGGTGCTGATTTTTTTTTGGGGGGTATCAACTATCAGTGTTACTGTAGTTTACAGTGTGAACCCTGTCAGCTATGGAACCAATCAAATTGTGGAAGGATTAGTATACATGTGGGGGAAGTGGGCTGTAATGGGCCCAGCCTCCTCATTGTGTCCCACACCCCTCACATCAAGAACACGCTCTCAAGGCCTAGCATTGATTCGTTCCTGCTATCGGAAGCATGTGGTCCTGCTCCACCCCTCTTTTTCATATCCATCAATATAGGGCTGGCTATTTCCTTCTCTAAGCTCCTCTCTTGGAAAATGCATCCTACATACACCCAACGTCTCCGATCTTGTTTTTTCTTATCTCCCCTCCCCCACTGTGTCGTTTCAGCCTAAAAGCCTGAAAACAAGGGCCTACAGGCCCTGTGTTGTTTCAGCCTAAAAGCCTGAAAACGAGGGCCTACATGCCCTGTGTCGTTTCAGCCTAAAAGCCTGAAAACGAGGGCCTACAGGCCCTGTGTCGTTTCAGCCTAAAAGCCTGAAAACGAGGACCTACAGGCCCTGTGTCGTTTCAGCCTAAAAGCCTGAAAACGAGGGCCATTTTCAGGCCCTCATAAAGCCGACCTGCCCTGAAACTTAGGCACCAGACCAGGGTTTTAGCACAGGCCATTGTTGGCCTGTTTTCAAGACCACCTTTGTTTGAACTTCAACGCCAGGGTCTGGCACGTTTTGGCATTGGCAAGAGCAGCCTCCTGGACGGGCCAGCACTATATAAGACTGGCCCGCCCTACAGGCTGCAGGTAGTCACGAGGGAGTTCATAGGGACCTCCCAGGCACTTCACGTGCAGGAGGCAGCAGGCAGTCTTCAGGATTTGGCAGCGGCACTCTGGAGGAGCGCTGCAGTAGTAGTAGTAGCGGTAGCAGTAGTCTTCAGCGCTGGGCGCTATTAGGAGCTAGAGTAGCGTTAGAGAGAGAGAGAGAGATGGTTGGCGGAGGCCAGGGAGACTTACCTGTGGCGCCATAGCTCCAGCTTCGTCTTCGATGTACCTGCAACAAGGCGCCACCTTCACAGGTTAGTACCGGACTGAGAGAGAGAGAGAGAGAGAGAGAGAGAGAGAGAGAGAGAGAGTTCTTCTTCTTCCTCTTCTAAGTCCACCATATCTCCCTCACACTCTCGCCACCTAACTTCTCAGTATCTGCAGACTACGAGAGAGAGAGAGATTGGTGACTTTGGGACTTGACGGCATTTGGATCCAGACTCGACATTGGGATTGAGACATTGGACGAGGGATTATTTGGGACCTGTACCGAAGACTTGGTGTTGACGACATTCACATCTTCCCCTCTTCTTCCTCTGCTTATGGCTGGGGACTGGCGCACTCTTCCTGTGTGAGCGCCAGCCCCTTTCACACCATGGAATGATGATGTTTGGTCTGCATTGCGACATTGATGGGAACGTGAGTGTGATAGAGACTTTCAAAGACAATAAAGTTGTACCGAACAGCCACGCCATAACACCTCATGCTCAACTTCCTTCAGTTGCTCCTTGGAGCGCCTTGAAGTCCAAATGTATAGACTGTCCATCTTCCCAAGGCAACCTTGAGATATCCCCATGCAACTGATGGCCCCCAGGCAATTCATGAGTTATTAATCATTCATTAGTTTTGATTGGTAACTCTGCCAGGGGTCTCGCCGCACGGCACACGAAACGAAAACGAAACGAGTGCATCTGCCCACGAAAGGTGGCAAAATACACTCCTTACTATTTATAGTAAACCGATGAACCTGGCCATTTTCTGCAGGAAGATGCACTCATTTCGTTTTTCGTTTCGTGTCCCGCCGCCGCACGCCCTATGTTGCCTCTGTATCCACCACAGAAGTGATAAAGTCGCATGCCAATGGCTCTCTTCTTACTTTGTCTCCCCCCCCCCCCCCCCCCCCGCCCCCCCCCCCCCCCCCCCCCCCCCCCCCCCCTCCCCCCCGCCCCTCCCCTCCCCTCCCCCTCTACTCGATAAAGGGTGACAACCTTGAGATATCCCCATGCAGCTGCTCGGCCCCAGGTAATTGACGAGTTATTATTATCACTCATTCGTTTTGATTGATAACTCCCTGCTGGGGCTTTTTCCGTGAGGCAGGCTGGTAATGGCGCTGGTAACCATTGAACTTCTTTTTAAATGGAACAGAGCCTCAGGTGTCCCCCTTTGGGAGTGGGTCTTGAACCCAGCACCTATCCGATGTGGGTGGGTGCATACTCCCTCCAGGGCCTTTTTTTTTATCCGGCGAACTTTGTGGACTCTAGGAGGCGCAGCTACCGTCAAAATTCTCAGTCTTTGCGTTAGCCGGCCCTCCCCACAAGCGGGCCCCCACCCTACTCTCTGAGCACCGCCGATTAGGGCGGGGGACAACATGCTTCCCCTTCATTGTGAGAGGTAGCGAATGTTTCCAGGAGTCCCCTGTTTAGCCGTGGGAGTAGCGGTAGGTAGATAGTGAGAGGTGAAATTGAGAGAAGAAAATAGCTCCGTGAAAGAAAAAAAAAAGCTGGGTAGGTTACCAGGGTGGATGTTCGGGCTCCTGGCTGTCGGGGATGTCCAGCTGGGACACATGCCCGGCAATCTGCACGGACAGGAGTTTGTCCAGACTAGGGCAATATCGCAAAAAACAAAAAAGAAAAAGAAAAGGTTTACAAATATGGAAAAATCCAAAAGCAGCCGTCGTATGAACCAGGCCGGAGTGCCTGGATCATACGACATCCGGCTGCCCTTTGGGGAAAAAAATAAAAATAAAAAATGCTGTAGATATTGCAAAGGGAAATACATCCTGTCTGACAGTCCTCTTCAAATTCTCACACCCTTTTTTTTTTTCTTTTTTTTTTCTTTTTTTTCACACCCCAATTCCTCTGGAACTTACGGAAGTCAACTTTTGGCGCAGAGGAGTTCCCTGCAGGTGCCGCTCCCCACCAATAGACAGGAGCCATCTGCCACGGGAGGCTACCACTGGAGGATGCTCATGCCACCCCTCCCAGAAACCCCACACAAATGCTAATGATAATTAATTTTAATTTTTAATGAAAAGAAGAAAAAAAGAGAGAGACCACAGTAGTGTGCACTGACACTTATACACACTTTTTGGATGTTTCGCATGATGTGTCACGGCGAGATCCCATTTAGAATGTTGGAATCCAAGTATACCTTCAAAGTCCAAACAACCAACAATAGAAAGAACCAGTATTCATTTCCTCCTCTGAAGCACTACAATTCAGTTTCGCTGATATGCAGTTCAATTCGTCTGTTGACGGATTCTGGTCATTGAAGGCTGCAGGTTGGGATGCGGCCTGTGGGAGATTTTCCTTTTGCACTTTTTCGTTTGACGATCTGTGATCATTAAAAGTTGCCAATCAGAATCTAGTCTGCCTGTAGGGGATAAAGCCGACGAAGAGAGAAATGATCAGTGACAGAACAACAAGCTGTAATAGAACGTATGAAAAGTCTTTAAGACACCACTACCTTTCTGAGGCAAAGGCTGCGTTGTGAATATAACCTGCTCCGCATTTTGTGGGGGCGGCGCAGCTTGGCGCGTAGTTCTTCTCCGCCTTGGCAGAAAGAGTCTTGGAGGTAGTGGTGGTTTAAGAGAAAGGTATAAAACGGAATGGACTGGAGAAGCGGAGGGCAACGCGACTCTGCACTTCAAGGAGACATACCACTGTTGGGTTTTATGTTCAGCCCAGGACTCGGATTTCCCGAGTCCCCTTCCCCTCTTGGTGGCGTCGTTGGTCCGGATCGGCTTAGAATGTAGTCAGGCGAGCACAGCCGGGTTATATGTGGCAACCTCCTTTCATTGGTTGATGAGGCCTGCTGCGTGTCGTGTTGGATGAACGGCAGTGTGAGCCCTACAGTAGCGCCTCTGGTGCTACCCGCATGCTTTGAAATCATGAACCTGGTCATACAGCTGGGTAATATGTCCTTTTTTTCTGATCATGCAGATATCACTGACTGAGCCATGGCCTTATCTCCCATTCCCCTTTAGTATGTGTCAGCTTTACACACCATTGATATGCCAGATGTCATTTACAAACCTGTCTCCATGACCCCTCCCCCCCCCCCCCCCCCCCCCCCCCCCCCTTTTGGGATAATTTGTTAAGCTTGGCCTCTGACTAATGGGATAATAAGGGAGCAGGTTTATGGCGGCATGGTAATCCCATTAGCAGTTTAGGCGCCCAAGCATAATAGAGGGGACACATATTTGACGACACGAGTGTGCCCCATTAGCAGTTAAGGCACCCAAGTGCAATAGAGGGGAGACATATTCGACGGCACGACTGTGATAGAGCTGATAGTGTGCTGGGACGATGAGTGCGGAATAATCAGAGACCCTGAGGCCGGAGTTACAGTCTGGCGGCCCTAACCTGCCCCCCTGGGACATGCATAGTGTGCGACTGGGTACCGAGCAGAGGTTCCCTGGCCATTATGCGAGCCACGGGTGGGATTATGCAGGCATGCACCACCAGGCTGGCCCCCCAGCCACCCCTGCACAGCGTCTAGGGCGGCAGGGTTGTGGGGTTTTGCTGCTCGCTTCCTCTCTATCTTGAACTCTGTCACATGCTTGCCGGTGATAAGCAACCGGACTGTCGCGCCCCAGAATAGATGGGGAATTGTGTGTGGAATCTTTTTAAATAGAAAGAATATCCCTATTATGTTAATGTCAATTGAGTTAATGTTACAAAGTAGTCTCCATGCTGCCTGTGATGGTGTCCCACTGAAAACATGATGTGGTAAACCCGTGGGCTGGCGCAGAGACTGCAGGTTGGGCTGCAGACGGAAGCTGGCCCGGTCCAAAGCTGCATCCATGGCCCATGGGAACTCAACAACCACACCGAACAGAGACTGACCTATGACCTGAACATGATGCAGGGCCAAACACTGCATCCATGGGAACTCAACCACACCAAACAGAATCTGGCACGGTTTAAGGAACGGTTCGTGTGGCTTTGCATTATTGACTGCCATGGTGACCTGGATGCAAACGGGGGGCACAAACCCACCGTGTGACATGCATGCATGCAAACCTGATGATTATCTAGGGTGCTCGCGAGCTGATCATGTTGGTGTTCAACAGATCTTCTTTTTTTTTTTTTTTTTTTTTTTTTTTTTCCTCGGAACAAAACATGGCCCAGTCTCTTCGTGGGGAGCAGCATGTGCTGCGAACCGGGCCCAACGTCCCATACGAAGGCATTTGGAAACATTTATGACCAAATTGAGATACGGGGGCCATTCCCCGGCTTCAGCTTGAGAGTATCCTCCCTCCATGCCATGCTCATGAACAAGCTACTCAGTTTTGAGACCGATGCTGGGAAAACAGACAAAGGTGTTCTTTTTTTTTTTTTTTTTCCGACAAAGGTGTTCAACGGATCAGTTTTTGTCAACTTTTGATTTTGACGTCTCTCTCTCTATCCTCCCTCTTTCCGTGTTGCTGTTTAAAGATCGCTCGATCTCTATGGCCAAAAAAACTGAGTGTGTGTCCTTCGAGCGACATCCATCAAAACTGAGAGATACACAGAAGATTAGCATGGCCCTGCACATGAATCGAGAAATGGTCAAATTTTAAGAAAAAAAGAAGGAAAAAAACTGAGCTAGGCCTGTGTCGGTTGGTACCTCGCCGCTGATCTTCGAACGAATGATGTGAGCACAAGTTGTTGTGACATACATTGTATTCTTTTTTTTATCGTCTTTCTCTCCTTATGAAATCGAACATCTGAGACGTTCTCTCTCCTGTGTTTTTTTTTGTCTCCTTCTGGCAGGTCAGGTGGGAGTTGTGAAACGTGCGTTTTTTGTTCTTTCCCTTCAGAGTTTCTACTTCTTTATATAGTGCACGGCGCAAGGGAGCAAGTGTTGCATCAACAACATAGCACACTCTCTATTGCTGTCCACTCTACCGTTCTTTCTTCAAGCCAAGGAGAGCAAGCGGCCTCGGCTTTGCGTGTTTCACAAAGTCTTCACTGAGTTCGCAGGAAGAAGATAGGTTATCTTCCTGCTCCTTGACTTCACAGCAAGCAGATAGGTTATCTTTTTGCTCCTTTATCTTTTGAATCCCCCTCCTCTCCCCTCTCTTGTGTGTTTGACAATCTGTTGTGGAGTTTGAACGACAAATAACATAACATGGGAAGAACTGCTTATCATGGGGGCGGTGGTTTAGGCCTCTGCTTTGCAGTGTTGCTCGCGTTCGTTGTCCTGGGTTCCGTTGCTTTATGGCGATCGCCGCACCACGCTGACAGCGGCGATGCTGTCAATCCATCGACTTATCTCGTAGCTCCTCTGGGAAGTTCTCGAGGTGCACTGGAGACTACATATCCTCCTAGGAGAGCGCTTGCACAGCTGAAGAAAGGGGATATACTCAGCGGTGAGGGGGGCTCGTCACAAAAGGATGGAGGGCAGAGGAAAGCGAGAGTCGGCAATAAGGCAGAGGCCGATGACCAATTACGAGAGAAACTGTTGAAGGAAATTGGATCTTCATGGGAAATCGACGCGCTGGGGACAGATGTTGCACTCAAGCCTGTGTCTGAGCCTCAGCAAAGCACCGGAATTTACTATGATGCCTCCGCACTCATAGCAACACATGCGGAGATGGAGGAGAAGTTCAAGATCTATGTCTACAAGGATGGAGACGAACCTCTAGTGCATACGGGGCCTTGCAAGGAGATTTATGCGATTGATGGGTTGTTCCAGAATGAATTACAGAGAGAGACGAACAAGTTTGTGACCAAAGACCCTGCTCGTGCGGATCTCTTCTTTGTTCCCTACAATCCGACAAATGTTGTGGACCTCTTGTTTGAACCTGGCAGTCACAGCTATGCCCCTATGGTCGAGTTCGTGAAAGACTACATCACTCACATTCAATCTCAGCATCCTTACTTCAATCGGTCGAATGGAACGGACCATTTCATGTTATCATGCCACGACTGGAGTTCATACACGACGTGGGCGCACGAGGTCTTCGACATCAACTCCATCAAGGTGCTGTGCAATGCCAATTCGTCTCAGAACTTCCACTCTAAAAAGGACGTCAGTCTTCCCGAGTTGACGATCCCTGGTGGCATGTACCCACTCGTCTTCGATGGCAATCCCCCGGAGAACAGGTCTCTGCTCGCCTTCTTTTCTGGAGGCGATCACGGCCCCGTCCGCCCGCTGCTCTTCCAACACTGGCTGAATCGGAACGACTCCGATATGCTCATCTTCAAGCAGACGCAGGTCATTTCCTTGGACGAAAATTACATTAAGCTGATGGAACGGGCCAAGTTTTGCTTATGCCCCGCTGGCTATGACGTCAACAGCCCTCGGCTCGTGGAGTCAATATACTACGGTTGCGTTCCCGTTATCGTCACTGATGACTTCGTGTTACCTTTCTCCGAGGTGCTCAGGTGGGAAACCTTCTCCGTTCGCCTTCCTGTGAAAGATATTCCCAACATGAAAAAGATTCTCGCTAGCATTCCGTTGGCAACGTACATATCCATGCAGGCGAAGCTCAAACATGTGAGAAGACACTTCATATGGAACAACCCGCCGCAGAAGTACGACATCTTCCACATGGTGATGCACGATCTCTGGGTCAGGAAGAAGCGGTTGCTCAACAAAGAGATCGAGTACGTCTATGTTCCCAATGTTCATTAAACCACGGGGTGGCGCCGCGAGGTACGGGCGGCCCGGGCCAACTTCACGTTGTCGAGTAAATTTTCTGATGGCACCCGATGCTCGCGGGCTGTTAACGCCGAAGGTCGCCCAGTAGGTTCTTTCTGGTGGTTGGTCGACTGCATGCTCATGCCGATACCTTTTTCCCTCTGCACATCCATATTGGCAAGGAAAAAGTGGCTGCTCAACAACGAGGTTGAGAAGGATGTCTATGTTGCCCATGTTCATCAACTGCATACTCATGCCAAGGCTTTGTCGACTTAATCTGCAGTGACTGCTGGCATCGAGGAAGTCCTAGTCAGACAGAGTATGCTGTCTTCACTGTTAGTCAAAAACCAACGGATCGGATGAACGGATTGGTTGATTGGTATAGATGGCTAGATGGGGTTCCTTGTAGTCTTGTTGGCCGAACAAATGGTAGGCCTCTTCTCTCCATCGTCCCCCTCCCATCCGTCCTTGTATAGATTCTTCTGCTTGGTGAGTGTATGTCTGTGTACGAAGTTAGAAAACAAGTTGCGAAGCCGGAGCGGAAGTGGAGGGAGTAGTAGTGGTAGTGAAGAGAGGAAAAAAGGAGGATGAGTGTAGAGCGCTTGTAGGGGTCTATATATATATATATATATATATATATATACACACACATATGGAACTAGCAGAGACCACGATAGACACCATGTTGGCATCACTGAGGGAGGAGCAGATTCATCGAAGGTTTAGATCTGGTCTTCATCAGAATGCCAGCTGCTGCATTGCATTCGAGCACACGTCTCATTCCGTGTTCGTCTTTTGTACAGATGAAGTTGGAGAATAGTTGCCTTCCTGTCTGCTTGTGCGAATGCGCCGAATAGTAAACCATAGAAATAACCAGCTCCGTCTTCTTTTGGCTGAGCATCCACTCTCGAAGTTTGAATCATGCACTTCAGGATGAATGCATGGATGGATGCAAGATGTGTGGATGATCCAAAGGCTAGGTGGCTGGACTGATGGAGAAAGGAAGAATAATGAACAGTCGATAGACGGTGGTGATGAAGAGATGGATGTAAGTAGGGAAAAAAGAGTTGTTGCTTCAGCTCAGTGTCCATTGGCTAGGTCGCTGGACCGACAGAGCAATGAAGAGATGGATGCAAGTAGGGGGGAAAAAAGGAGCTGTTGCTTCAGCTCAGTGCTTCAACAAGCTGGATGGATGGATGAAGGATTGGAAGGATGGAAAAATAAATGAAGCCAAGGAGTAGATGGATAAATGGGTGACAAAGGGATGGAGGGAGGGAGGAGGGAGGGTAGGTAAAGGAGGGACGGAAGGGAAGGGGACAGGCAACATTCCTGACTTCGATAATGTCTTGGAGGTGTACTGTGTCGGCAGTTTTGTAACGTTAAAAAAGACGCATCGTAGAAAAGAGAGTAGTGTGAGTGCGTGATAAGTTTCCTGGAGAAATAGCGTGAACAAGAAAAAGAGAGGTGAGGCGTTGCATGAGCTGCTGCTGCAATCGCTGTGCATTTGCCATGCTGCGATGAGGTGGATGGATAGACTCTTGCGAAGTAGAGATAGAGAATAAGCAAAACTTTTTTGCCAGAGCGTGTTGCAGATGGGAGAACATGCAGTGGTGATTTCCTTGTTGGTCTATTATTTGACCAACCAACTTGTCGGGTTGATTCGGATGGAGTTCAAGGTTGTGACGATGAGAAGAATGACCGACTTTTTTCCTGCCCTCCAAAGAATCCTTTTCTTTTTTTTTTTTTTTTTTTTTTTTTTTTTGGGTCTCAGAGAACTTGTTCACACTTGTCAGCACCGTGGAGGCTGCAACAACCAATGATGGATTGGGTAAAGTACTGACTGAGCTTTTGCGAAGAATCAGTTACGTAAGGGAGATGACTTTAGAAGACGCATCGACTTGCTAGAGATTGATGGGTTCTGCCAGTGCCCAATTCAAAACGTACGGTGGTCTGGTGAAGAGGGTAGTGGCTGCTGAGCATGCGGTGGCTGTGGGTTGCAGTTTTCTCCGTCACTCATGGTTGCATCGAAACTCTTTCAGTACTGGCAAGCTGAGGATCGTAACAACGTAAATAATTATTGGACTAGACTTGGTATGAGTGGGCTGTGTATGGCCAGCATGCATCCGGTTTTCGTCTTCTTTCATATGTATTCAACGCCGGATGCTCGTTTTTTGTTCTTTTCTCTGCGGGGAAGCACCATTCATGCCGTTCACAGTCGGTCGTTGGTAGTTGGCAAATGCAGCCGCCGAGGTGCCGGCGGTGGATGTGAATGAGTGAGCACTCTGATAGTTTGCGCATGTAATGTTTCCATTCTTGGTGGATGAGAGGTGGAGGTGGCGGGTCAATGCGGGAACAGTTTTTTGACACGTTGTTAGCTCACGGTATGTACAAAGTGTGTAGGCAAACCATTCATCGTTGGAAATGCGCCGTACACAGTCCTCATGTTGGGAAGAGTGTACAGCTGAAGCCATTTTGACCATGACCTGCCGAATGCTTCTTGTCCTTCTGGAATTCCTTCTCCGGGCGATTGCCTACGCCTACGCATTTCTCTAATGCATAGCGTAGGTTTGATGGGGACACAGGAAGGTATTATTCTGTTTTTTTTTTTTTTTTTTTTTTTTTTTTTATGCAGACCAACATTTTTGGTTCGTTTATTATAACAGCTGGAAAACGGGGTCCAGAGTCCATTAGAATTATTAAAACTGACACACACCTCTCCTTGTTATGACCGGGAGATCATTCTCCAATCTTTTATTGTGTGTGTGTGTGTGTGTGTGTTTGTGCTGGGAACTGGCCTATCTTTCTTTTTTCTTGTTCTGGGAAGCGTGCCCAGCGTTCCGTGGGAAAACACATGAACAGTTTGAGATACCGGGACCATTACCTGGCTTCGGCTGTGAGGATATCCTGTATGATCATGAACAAGCTGCTGAGTTTAAGACAGATTATGGGAGAAAACTGCGAATCTGGCCGGGAGATCCAGGGACAGCGGCATTGATTACTTTTTTTTTTTTTTTTTTTTTTGAAAACACCCCCCCCCTGCAGTGCTAGGGGTGCTGACGAACTCAGTCACCACTAGCACCCGGGGAGAGGCTCCGTCTATTGGTGGGGAGCATCACCTGCTGGAAAACGGGTCCAGCGTCCCTTCACAATAAGAACAGCATGAAGGAAATTGCCTGTGAACCCTGCCAGCATTGATTGCTCTGGTACTCAGAGGATTGACTGTGCAGGTAATTATGGGGGGGAGGAAACCTCTTCACCCTTATACCGGGCGCCAGATATCTACTACCGAAAGGCTAGTCCCTCCCTCCTTTCTTGAATTGCTGAGCAGAACATAATACCAACTTGCCTTTTGTCCTCAATCTCTCCCATACCATCCCAGACCAACCAAGCAGTTTGAAGGGGGGGGGGAAAGGATCGGGGAAGTCATCGCTGGGTCTCAGGGGGATTGCTGCATCGATCTTAGTCCAATCGTGAAAAAGGAGCCGGTAGTCCCTCACTAAATCCCTCCTCCCTTGTCCCTCCTCTAGACCTTTTAGTCCGCCTTTCCATTCAATTTCCCCAATTCTCCCCCCATTGTCCCCCCCGAGCCAGCTTAGGCTAAAGTCCTGGATTTTTTGTTGGATGTCTTTGGGTGTGTGTAATATCTGGATTTGCTTCCTGGTTTTCTCCCATTTTTCTCTTATTTCTATTTGAATCTGTTGTTGTATGCTTTCTGTGAAGTCTGGGCCTTCCAGTCTTGCTCTTTCCATTTCATATGTGCAGCGTCGTCTCCATAGGGCCCAGAGCACCGCCCTACGGCCTAGTTTAAACATGTTACTAGTGAGGTCATCTAGTTGGTCCGTTGGGTGGGTTTCGCATAGCAAGGCTTTTCAATTCCACGGCCACCGGATCTGGGTTTCTAATTGATCCCAAATTTTGTCCCACCATCTCCAAAGCCACATGGCACCGGGGCACTGAAGAAATATGTGTTCAATTGTTTCTGGCACTTTTTTGGAGGGGAACGCATCGGTGCAAAGCCTACACCAGGGCAGGGCTTGCCCTCTTTGTTCCAGGTTTGTCCTGTCTATGAGCCAATCCATTGCTGGCAGGCAGCGGTGCTCAAGTTGCCATTGCAGCGAAGCAAATTTAGCCGGTTTTTCCTTGACCGTTTTGAACCACTTTATATTTCTTAGCTTGCCCTTGTCGATGTTTAGGTGGTTCATCCATCGCGCCTCCACTCGATCTTGAAGGTTTATTCTGGGTCTGAGGAGCCTGTAGGTTGATTTAACTGTAAGGCCGTATAATGTCCTGGTGATTTTCTTGCCCCTCCCTGCCGAAGTTGTCCATGTCCATTCCACGGGGTGGACCGAGTTGATGGATCGGGGTTCGGGGGCAATAGGCGGTCAATTGCTCATTTTCGTGGAGCACTCTGATTCTGAATAGATCCTCTTTCTGTTGTAGTATTGTTTCATCTGGGGAAGTTCCTTGGAGGATGTTGTTCCTGCCTGTTTGGAAGAGGTTTACTCTTAGTGAGCCGTCTGGTTCGCAGTGGGCTATGCGGCCCACCTGATGTGGTCAGTCCCTCAGCGCCACCCAATCCAGTTCTTGCAGGGTGGGGCCTTTCCTCAAGAGCCTCCACCATGCCAGGGGGATCTTTTGTATTATGGCTTCTAAGGCATCCTCCGGGCGGTGGCAGTAGCGAAGTCTCTTCTTTAGCTGGTCCGGGTCGATCCAGTTTCTTTGTTCTTTGTCCCATATATCCTTTACCCTTGTTACTCCCTGCCTGATCCAACCTTGCCATGGGGAGTCCATACAATGGAGGGTTTGGCCCTTTAAATCTGTTATCCACCTGTTCCCAAAAAGCGGTTGTCGTGCCACTTCTTCCCATATCTCTGGAGGAGTTCTATCTGGTAGGGGCAGACTTCTCCATGTTTTCAGGAGGTCGGGCCAAAAGGGGTCATTTCGCAGGTCAGCCCTTGCTGCTTGCCTGGGCGAGTCTGGGGGACGATGGCCGCGCTGCATACCTCTTCTTGGGATGGGCCATGTCCTATTTTCTAGCCACATCAGGGGGTCGCTCCCCTCCGCTGTCTGCGGCGCCAAACGGGAGATTTGTTCCAGGGCCAGGCCCTTCCACGGGGTGTCCTGGTTGAAGAGTAGGCGTTTGAGCCATTGCAGCATTAGCGCCTTTGTTTGTAGCACGGGATCTATAATACCCAAACCTCCTTTTGATTTGGGTTGGATTATGGATTGCCAAGCCACTCTGCTGATCACATTTTGTTCCTCGTGGTTTCCCCTCCAAAGGAAGGCGGCTATTTGGCGCTGCAAGGGGCGTAACGTGTTTTTGTCCAAGGCCCAGATAGCTGATTTGTACCACAAGGATGCCAATATCACGTTGTTTATTATTAGGGAGCGTCATATCAAGGAGGTGTGTTTGTTCTTCCATAAAGTCATCTTTTCCTGAGGCGGGTCAGAGATCCATTCATTGTTGGTAGCCGGCCTACCCTTTGCTGACATCAGCACTTCTAGTACTTTAATTGGTGCTTCCTTTGGAACCCATTTGAGTTTGGGTTCTTCTGGGGGTCTAACTCCTTGGTGGTGTATCCACCAGCCCTGGGTCTTATTCCCCCAGTTGACTTTCATATCTGCTAGTCTGCAGAAGCAATTCATCATGTGTTGGATTTCTTTCATCGATTCATGGGAGGCCTCGATCATTATTGTCAAGTCGTCCGCAAACAAAGAGCAGACCGGGATCGCCTCCTGCGGTATTGATGACACTTGTCCTTTTTTTATATCCTTGTGTTCTCTTAGATTGGCCGCCAATGCTTCCATGACGATGACAAACAAATACGGGGCTATAGGATCGCCTTGTCTAACCGACCTTTGGAGCCCGATAGGCGGGGCCAAATTTCCATTCACCATTACTCCAGTCGTTGCATTTGTGTGAAGGATCTCTACCCAATGTCTAAAACCCGGGCCGAAGTTGAGCTTCTCAAGACACTTATCGAGGAATGGTCAGTCGACGTGGTTGTAAGCTTTCTCGAAGTCGATAAAAATGATCGCTGCATTATTTTTAGATTGTCTTGTTAGCTTGATCATTTCGTTTACTAGAAGGACGTTGTCCTGGATTCTCCTGCCTTGAATAAAGCCAGTTTGGTCTGGATGTATGATGTCCGGCATGACTGGCAACATCCGGTTAGCCAGGGCTTTAGCCAATAATTTGTATACGACGGTGAGATAGGTGATGGGTCTGTAGTTCCTATTATTGGTCCTTTCCCCTTTTTTGTACATAAGCGTCAAAACACCCTGACTCACTATTTCCCCAATCTGGCCGGTTGCCCAAACTGCCCGGTAGTAGTCCATGAGGTTTTGTGAGATGTCTGGCCACATTCTCTCCCAGAATTCCTTGGGCAGCCCATCAATTCCCGGGGTCTTTTCTTCTTCCATTTGTAGTAATGCTGTCCATATTTCCTCTTTGGACAGGGGGTCTTCAAGGGCCTCCCTTTGCTGCTCCTTTATTGTTTTTTCTAGCGGGCACAAAAATTCCTCAATCTCCCTCGTTCGGTGTGTTAAGGGGATCTTGACACATTCTGATGTAAACAGGTCCAGACAAAAGTCCTTCGCTATTTTAGTGCAGGTTGTCGTGGATGTGTGCAAGGGGCTATGAGAGCATTTGGGGTCTTCCAGGGCCTCGATCACAGATCTTCCGGCCTTTGCCCTGACCATCGAAAAATACCGTGCATCCATTGTCCCCTCCGTGTTGTGTTTGGAGAGTTTTCCCCGGATTCTGATTCCTTGCCATCGGTTTTCCATGTGTTCTAGAAGACGGGTTTCCAAATTTTGAATGGAGTTGGCTAACTCGGCCTGATGTGTTATATTTTCTGTGGCTTCCTCTTGTAGCTGCAGCTGTCGCAATTTATGGTGCAGGACCACCTCTTCAGCGTGGCGTTGTTTCGCGAGAAGTCTAGAGTAATCATTGCACTTGCGGCCTAGGAAGACTAAGCCGTTGTTGAACCACACGATATTGTCACCTATCTGGTCTCTCTCTTTTTGCCAGAAAAACCAGAAGTCTTTAAGATATACTTTGAAGCGTTCGATGGACAGTAGAGAGATGCTTAATTTGTAAAACCTCTTGCCCTGGCCTGTTTTTTTCCTAAATGAGAGAAGAGCCACACACATTATATCTCTGCGATCTGCAGGGATCCTTGTATTTCCTCTGAGATTAGGATCAAATCAATTCGGGACCTCGTTGCTTTCTCCGTGTCGTTCTTTCAGAAACATGTGAATCGGCGGTCGGTCGGGAATTGTCTTCTAAAGGTGTCAAAGAGGTTGAGAGATTGTGCAAGTTCTGCAATTATTCGTTCGTCGTTTTGTATATAAGTTGGGCATGGTGTGGGAATTTTCCATCTGTCCAGCACACGGTCCGGGGCTGCATTGAAATCACCCATCAGGATCGCGGGGATGCCCACAGGAAGCTTAGCTTTCAGGGACTCCAAGAAGCACTGGCGTGGCATTGGCTCGTTCAGAGCGTATATGTTCAAAATACAAACCACTTCTATTTCCAGCATAGCCAGTAGATAGACCCATCTGCCTTCTTCCTGGTCTGATGCCCAGTTCAGCATTTGCACTCGAGTGTCAGGGGGCAGCCATATGGCGACTCCTCCACTGCCCGCCCGAGGGGCGTGGGCCCTGTAAGCCTCGCCAGCTTACTACTTCCCCTTGGAAAGGATGCTCTACCACTTCTTGGCCCTGACCTAATTCCTGAAACATCTACTACTACCACCTACCTTTTTCTACCCTGTCCCAACCCCCGACAGGATTGATTGCTTCCTCTTCTTCGAAGGATTGAAAAAAAAAAAAAAAAAAGGGTTAGAGAAGGGCGTCGTGTGGCACGACCCCCTTCTCTAACCGTCCTACACCTATACTTCCTCTTCCATCTTTGGCCTTAGAATGTCAGCAGCCCAAGCTAGTCATTATAAAGTAATAATAATAATAATATAAATATAAATTTTGATTGCTTTCCTTTATGAAGGATTATCCTCTCGACCAGATCGAAGCCTTTGCTTTATTAAAAAAAAAACAGGACTAACCATTACTTCTTTTTTTCTCCTTTTTTTTTTGCATTCAGAATTCTGATGGACTACGGATCAGATATTAAACACCTTTTTTTTTTTCTTTTTTTTTTTTGACAAAAACACAAGCTCCATCTATTGGTGGGGAGCAACACCTGCTGGAAACCGGGTCCAGCGTCCCATAGATACAACCATATCCTCACAAATTGGCACAAACTGGGAACCGGGCCCAGCATCCCATATCGAGCACATTCAGAAAAGTCGTCAGAAAATTCCTTGAAAATGAGACTAAGAACCTACTAAGAATTTTAGAGCTTCTGCAGACCTTTTTTGCGAGAGACTTCAGAGTCAGACAAAATTCGGAAAATCCTCAAGGATCCACCCTCAGTCCTCTTACCTCACTCCGGCAAGACTTACTGCAGCAAAGCCACCATCTCTACTGCTGCTGTGCGATTTGCTGATTTCATTCTAGAGAAGTTCATAAGGGCTACTCTAATTATATTAATACCTACTTTCGCCCATTCATGCATGTCCTCAAATAAGTCTTTCATCGTGTTCCACAAAACCATTTGGTTTGTAACCCATTGTTTAATACCCTCATCTTTAAGCACATTCACATTCTACCAGCTAGCCCCTTCACTAGTAGGATGCGTGATGTCTTTCTCTCACTAACCTCAATCCCTCTCTTACCCGTTACCCGGCTTGGCTGAAAAGCCATCTGAGAAAACTTATAGTTATTCGGAAGGTATGGGAATAGCCTGCCGAAGTCCTGCAAATGCCCTTAAACCCACGAAATCCCCAACAAAACCTTCCAAGGTTCTCCAACACTGTCTTACTCCCTGCTGAGCTCTTCCAGGCCTCACACTCCCTCATCCTGCTGGGTTACAGGGCAACACAACTCACCCCAGCTCCGGCCAGCGTCGTCCCAGCAGCAACCCTTGGTTGTCCCATGGAATGCCCCCCCAAAKCACCCCCAGATCTCTCTACCAGGCCTCATGCTCCTGCATCAGCAGGTTACAGGGCAACACCCCAGCACCAGCCAGCGTCGTTCTGGCATCGAACAGCCGCAGGTCACCGAGTATAACAGCCTCGGTACCACCTAAACAAAGTTGCCAGGAATCCCCAGAATCCAGAAGACATTTTTAGGACAAAACAGACGACCCCCCTTTTTTTAAGAACAGCTTGCAACGATTTTTGAAAATTTTGAGAAATTCTATGAATTTGTTTTTGGAACTAGACTCCTAAGGTAATTCCTAGCCCTCCTTTCCCCGGGACATACTTACTCAGGGACAGTACCAACCATACCAACATCACCCATAGCTGATCTCTTCTCGCCACTACGCAGCCCCCCCCGATTTGCCACTGGCTTGCCTTCCACCCTCGGCAAACCCCAGATCTCTGATCAGAACACACACTACACTTGAACTTATTACCCAAGAAAAGGTCCAGAGAAAAGGTAATCCCATTAATCCTTGCCATTTCTGTAAGCCCCCCCCCCCCCATTTGGAGCTCCATTCCTGTTAGATTTTGACTACGTCCATTTCAGGCAGATATGTGTGTGATGATGTGATCCCTCCACTATGATCTTGGGCTACTAAGCAAGTCATGCATGATGAATCATTGCTACTCTTGTTGCCAGAGGTGCCAAGCTGCTTCTCCTTTCTAAATACTCTGCTGCTTGGACATGGATGATCATCGAAGTTGGCTCGGCCGTGTCGTCAGCCCAGTGGGCAAACATTGCTTGGCTGTCAAAATGAATAATAAGTATCCATACGGAAATGTTGCGCGGATATATTAATTTTTCCCAAACGGCGATGATCTTTTGCCCAAATCTATCAGCGCATTGACAGTCCACAAAGCAGTGTGATACCGGTTCTTTTGTTCTCAAGTCACACAACATTCGGCATAACGGGGAGTCCTCGGTTCTGAGACTTTCTTTCCTTCTCTGGTCCAGTCATTCATTTTTTTGACAGGGACCGCGCGATAAATCAAGAGCCATTGTAATCCTCTTGCTACTTTAGGGTGTCAAAAAAAATGGAAGTGCAGTAGACTAGGGTAGTAGTCCCAAGACAAATGATTCATGGCTTCTATTGGCACCTGCATATGCTTGAGCCGACTCTGTGCTATGATACATGTCGGATCCACAGAGTTGTCTGTCCGTCCGTTAGACGGTATCCTCTAGTATCTATCGACTGTGTATTCCTTTGTAAATGATAACGACTTGCCTCACGGGTCCCTCTTTTTCAGATTGTAAAGCTTTATACTGTCTAGCCAGGTCCATAATCCCCAATCCCCCGTTGTGAAGGGATGGTTGACTATCATCTTAAACCACCAGTACCTTTCCCTGCTTGAAAAACAAACACGCAGCAGCGAACACGGGGGGTGGGCCAAAACAAACGCCCGGTCGCAGTTGGAGGACCGGGCCGAAAATGCAAACGGAAAAGAACAAAAAATAACCTACTCCTTAAAAAAAACAAAGAAATAGAATGCACAGATTCATAACGCGCCAGGGCGAAAGAGAGAGAGAGAGAGAGAGAGAGAGAGAGAGAGAGAGAGAGAGAGAGAGTCTCAGAGAGAGAGAGAGAGAGAGAGAGAGAGAGAGAGAGAGAGANAGAGAGAGAGAGAGAGAGAGAGAGAGAGAGAGAGAGAGAGAGAGAGAGAATGAATCTTCCCGTGTTTAGGCAGAATACTCGTTCTCGTTTCAGCAGTTGCGAACGGCGTGCCACTTTGCTTTTTCTTTTTTTTCTTTTTCGGTAGGAGGGAAGCAGTCGAGCAGGCAGGAACAGTGGGTCGGTAGTTTGTTGCCCGACCTCTGTTCGACGCGGCGCATTGATGGTCGCGTCGGTTTTTTTTAGCAGGGCGAGGTACTGGTGGTTTAAGCGTGGAATGCCAATCGACCCGTTTGCTCTTCAGCGCACTTGCGCCCTATATCTTCCTCTTCTTCTTCGTTTTTGAAGAAACAACAATTTTACTACCACATAAGCATTTGGAGGCCGGGAATGGGGCCACATCTCAACCCGGGGTGCAGGGGCCGTTACCCAGTTTCGGTTTGGCTGGAAATCGGGTCCAGCATCCCACGCTGTTGTTGCCAAAGTTCAATTGCATTAATAAAATGCTAAGGGCTATGACCCCTAGTCCCTACCTTCCAAAGCCCAAAGTGTACATCGGGCTACTTATCTTCTGGCTCTCCTTGAACTCTAAAAGTCATAGTAATGCGGCTAACTCCACTGTACTACTAATGCCAGCAGAGCACAGGCACGACTTCAAGGGTACCTGTATCAGTCTATTGTTGTGGGCGCGGAAGGGCAGCAGGGGGGGCTCCCTCCTCCTTTCGCAGGTGCAGGCTGGGAGGCCGGAACGAACCGATGGCCGCGGGATACCCTGGGGATCTGTAACTCCAGCCGTGGGCTTGGAGTTGGGTTCAGCCAGACAGCTTGGGCAGAGCTGCAGTGCCGCCGCCTACTAAGGATCACTGCCTCTACCGGGCTTGCGCTATTCCGGAGGGGTTCTCCCCCCCTCCCTTCTGTGGCAGTGTCAACCTTCTCTCGCATCATCTGGTTCCCATAAGTTTCGCACGGTGTTGCCACTGTCCTGTGCTTACCCTGTTGGACTTATTTGCTGCGTCCATTTGAACCGGATCCCTCGGATCCCTCGTCCCAGCAGAGTGCCTATTCTGCCTGCCCCTAGTGTGCCGTGCTCTCTTCGGCTGCTGCATCATGGCGCATTTCACCCAAGTCCAGTCCACCCAATATTCCAGCTCCAGGAGCTCGAACATGCCTTGCCATGTCTCCAATGTGGACTGCTGTTGACGTTCTATGGTCCTTGGCACCTTCTCTTGCATATGACCCAGAGCGTCAGTGGCTGCAGCCGGCAGAACAATGGTTAACCACTAGTACCTCCGAGCCTATTTTTGACAAGTACTGGTCTACCTCCGAACTTTCAGGAGGCCGAGCCCGCTGTTGATAAATCTGATCGGCGGCCGTCGTTTCGTTTCGGCCTCCTGAAAGGTCGGAGGCCGACTATTTTCGAACCGACAAAGGTACTAGTGGTTTACCAATGTTTTTTTTTACTGCTGTGCCCATTGGTGGTTGGTGAGGCCTGTCAAGATATAGGGTTGTCACGATATAGGGGCAGGCCTCCCGCGACAACCCTATATCTTTTCTGTTATCAGTGATGCTAGTTTGTATTGGTTTAGTAGTTCTGCATGTGGAGAGGTCCAGGCTGCTTCAGAAGAGAGACACTGTTAAGCCAGCAGTATGTTTCCAATGTGGCGCGCGTGCGTGCGGCCGCAAGTTTTGGGGGTCCGTCTACCAGAGCAAAATGGCTGGTTGCGCCCGGCAAAAGAAGGCCCATGCTGGTTTGCTTTTTTTCCTGGTGTGGAGTGCATTTCGAGGCTCGGCAAGAGAAGGGTCAAAAGTGCTGGTGGTTTAACCAGTTGCAGGCTTCCAGCATTATTTGCGTTAGCGTGTGGAAGCCCATGGCTCCGACATCTTGACACGTCAGCAATTGCCATGATGTACTAAGGGACACTGGACCCGGTCTCCAACAGGTGCCGCTCCCCACTTATAGATCGGAGCAATTGGCAGGGAAAAATAAAAAAATAAAAATGGCCTGGGGAACGCCAGCAATGTGGAGAGATTGACTTGGCTAGTGACTTTGTGTCTGGATTGGCAGTGGAGTAGAGAGGGGATGCAAGCATGTAGATACGTAGGGGTGGTGAGAAGGAATCCCATGGAAGACGAGGGAGAAGCAGTTTGAATGAATCTATTCTTTCGTTATATTCTTGAGATATTTTCATGCTCTTGCTCTTCTTCTCCACGGTCTTGCTCTTCTTGGCTGTTTCAAGTTGTTTGTTATCATTGAGTTGAGTCTTGTGAGTTCACGTGAGATTTGATCGTGAGTTCATTTGAGATTCGATCGTGAGTACGGGTGCGATTTGATCGTGAGTTACTGAGCTTCGGTTCAGTGCGCATATGGTATGTAGAAATTTTGTGTGGGAACTTCCTTTATTTTTGTTTATAAAGGAATTGGAAGAACTCTCCATTGTATGGATTCTCCAGGGAAGGGGTGGGTGAAAAATGGCATACTCAGAATTGGAGATATTTGGTGTGAAGAAACCAAGGATTGACACTCCTCCTCAACACTTCAACCAAGATTAAGGTATTGTAGAGATTCTACAAATGCATCCTCCTCCTCAACACTTCAATCAAGATTAAGGTATTGTAGAGATTCCACAAATGCATCCTCCTCAACACTTCAATCAAGACTAAGGTATTGTAGAGATTCTACAAATGCATTACAAACATTAATAGAACTGATTCCACTAGATTGGGTCAGGTTATTGAGGAACAGGCCCAATACATAAGAGAGTGATTGGGTAGGTTTTAAGGATAATACACAACAAGTTGGAAATGTGATAATGGTAGGAGATGATCAGAATACTCTTGTCTCTCTCTACTCGCTTGGAAATAGCACCCAGTCGGGCGATTCTTCTTAAAAAAAAAAATAATAATAATAACAAAAAAAAAAAAAAAAAAAAGGAAATAGTAACATTATAAGGAGCCTCTAACCTCTCCCCAGGTGGTAGTGGTGCCTGCTCTTACCAGCACCACTATCACTGGTGGGGGTGTCTTAAAAAAAAAAAAAAAAAAAAAAGGAGCCTCTAACCTCAGCAAACTAAATGGTATCAAGTGGATCAAATATTCCGAATCAGAGTACTACTATCTAAAGATCAATGGTTCGCTTTTCACTGTTTTCAGCCAGCTTACTCAATAGATAAATTATTAAATTGGCTTTGGACCCTGCTTGTTGGGTGTGGTCCAACCCAATTGGGAAAAAGAGATTGTGTGTCCAGAAGTTACATACGGAAGGGTTTGGCCTTAACATGGTATAAGTTTTGTGCCTCGACATTTCCATCTCGAAATATTCCAGAAACCATCGAACATGTCTTCTTGAGATGCCCAGGGCAATCTGGCTATGGAGATGGTGGGATAGAATTTGGAATCATCTAAGGACCACTGAAACATGGCCTTGGAATTGGAAAGCTCTGCTATGTGAAACCTGGGATCCCTCCTTGACAAACATATTTACTCTCAATATGTATGAAACAGGAAGAAGAGCAGTCATTTGGGCATTATGGTGCAGACGTTCTACTTACGAGACAGAAGGACAGACTCTATGGGCCGGAATTTACAGACTCGATCAAACCACAAGTGCAGATTGACATCACATCAAAATGGGAGAATGTCAAGGAAAAAATAAAATTCATGTCCACCGAAGAAAAAAAAATCAGCCAACACATGCAACAATTTTGTGGTGACTGGCTCGGGGGACCCCGGGGGGGAAAGATGGGAGAAATTAAACCACCAGTACCTGGCCCAGGTATCGGCCGCGGCGCTTCCCGTATACGCGCCGCGCCATTTGGGCTTCGGCCTGCCGGACCGCATTGGCTGGAGGCCGCAGGCAAAACGAAAAAGAAAATTGCGACGGCGGTTCGGCAGGACTTGGCGCGCAGCGTGCTGGGAGGCTCGGATTCAATAGCTGAGCGAGGTACTGGTGGTTTAAGTGGAATTGGGCAAGGGGATGAAAACCAAGATGGGAGTCAGGATCAGATATGCAGAGATGGACAAACCAAGATCCCGAAATTCCTCTACCACCACTTTCGGATTTTCCTGAATCACTCCCACCATCTTCCTTGAGTCTTGTGCCGTTGAGTTGATACGCTTCTATTTAGAGGTAGGAGGAGAAAAGCAAATGGGTCCTCATTTTTCTGCTTCCTTTTTTTAACACGGGTGGAAGGAAAATGTAGGCTACACAGTCTGCAAGCATGTATGTATACGACAATTGGATGCAGAAAGTATACTAGTTGTACTGTTGATCTGACGATGGTGGAAATCTATTCAAAAATACAATATGGGCTGGATGGGGGGAGCTGCAGGGAGGGTTTTGGGTGAGGTGTTATGGTCGGGAGCGGAAGGTCCAGCGGATCACCTCAGGTGTGATTTCCAACTTAGACTTCAATCAGGAGCTTCCCTCAGATCCCCAATTTCTTTCTCAGACCCTTTCCCTCCTTCTGAGATGACACTCGTTAGCTTGGGTTGGTATGGGTTGGGGGAGGCATGACTTCTGGTTCAGTTTATGGAAGAGAAGTGGGCTGCTGGTAATATGCTAATGCAGATTTTCAGATTAGGCGCCCTCTGTGGGGTGAAGAGGCAATTCTAGGCAGTGTACCCCCCCCCCATTTCCACCTGGGGTAGTTAATGCTGGCAGAGATGACCTCAAATCTTCCAACAGTTCTACAGTTCTCCAAAAAAAAATAAAAAAATAAAAAAATAAAAAAAATCATGCCACCAAACTGTAAATAGTACCAGTCCTTAATTTTTTTTATCTGGCGCCCTATTATTGAGGGTGAAGAGGTACAGGTGGCAATGGAAGTTCTCAAAGCTCAGAGATCAGTGGTCATCATCATCATTATCATTTTCAGCATCAGCGTCATCATCAACATCACCAACCTATAGCATCAGAGCATCAGTAATTGTAAATGTGGGACATTGGGCCCGGTTCCCAGCATCTGTTGTACTACAGTCTTCCCCCGAATACAACGTACGGTCATTATAGCTGAATTTGGTGTATCTTTCGGTCTAAATTCAGCTATAATGACCGTACGTTGTATTCGGGGGAAGACTGTAGTATCCTTTCGTTGTATTTCAAGGGACGCTGGACCCGTTTTCCAGCAGGTGCTGCTCCCCACCAATAGACCGGAGCCCCCGGCGAGTCGGGTAGGAGTATTGTCATCACTCCTTTTTTTTCTTTTTCTTTTTTTTTTAATTTAAAGGCGTGCTCCAATCTATTCGTGGGGAGCAGCACGCGCTGGGAATCGGGCCCAGCGTCCCATATGAAGACATGTGAAAAACAATTTATGAACAAATTGAGATACCGGGGCCATTACCCGACATCGGCTTGAGAGTATCCTCCAAGACTGTGAACAAGCTACTGAACTTCAGGATGGATGATGATGAGAAAACTACAAATCCTTTTTTAAGATCGCTAAACACCTCCCTAAATCCACAACAATTTTCTGAACACTAAAGGATCTAAGGGATTTCCAACAGATCATAACAAAGCTCACCAAAACTAACTTATTCTCTGACGAACTCATCCAGGCCTCACGTCCCTACACGGCCTCAGCCTTGCAGCAAAATAACTTGTCGCCACAAGAAGTAAAAGGCGGGCTCGGGGCAGGGTCGGCGCGTCAGAAGGTTTTCAAATTTTTGGGCCCATCTCAAATCCGTACGTCCCAAAAAACAAAACAAGCTTTGGCCGTGATTGCAGTTGGATACACTTTTTGGAGGACTCATGCGAGTTTGCCCTCACTGAAGGCACTTCAGCAGGACTGTGCGACCCTCTACAAAAGAACAAAAAAAAAAAAAGCCAACAACGCTTTGGCCGTGAAAGTGGTTGGATGCATTTCAACGTCGCAAGTGTGAGTATGCCCTCCGCCAGGGCGTTTTGAGCAAGAGTAATATGCGCTGCCTTGCTCGCAGGGCCAGGAAGAAAAAAACAGAGAAAAAAAGGGAAAATAGCAGTGTTTCCCTCTCCCGGTAATATTGGTCAGATACATTTCGGAAAGTGATCATTTGCCTATGGCCTCCATGATATGGCCTCCATGAGGTCCTTTCACAACATCATTGCTCTCTGGCATGTTTGTTCCTTTCTTTTCTTTTCTTTTCTTTTTTCCCGTCAGACAGACCGCCGGCACCAGTGCCACTTCCGAAATTCCCACTGCGCCACGGCCTATAGCTGAGCCAAGTACTGGTGTTTTAACAATAAGTATTTTTCCCTGGCCTCTACCTCTGCGCCCCTTTTTTCGAAGGTCCCATCAGGAAACTTGGTTTTCCCACAACTCTGAGTTAACCAGTGGGTACATCAAAAAAACAGGAGCAGGTGTGAAAAAAGAAAAAGAAAAAAAAAGGGGCCCGGGGGGGGGGGGGGGGGGGGGGGGGGGGGGGGGGGGGGGGGGGGGGGGGGGGGGGGGGGGGGGGGGGGGGAAGCAAACTGCACAAGTACAGGAGTTGGACTTCTAACAGGTAAGGTACTCTTATAATGGGTGATATCAGGGCACGCTTTTTTATTTCCTTCTTTTTTTCCTGTTTTGGGTTCCTTTGGTTGTGGCATCTTACCATGTTCCCGTGTTCCACAACTTATCACTTTTCCTTTCTAAAGGTGCGTCTGGAGCGAGGCACAGCGAACGGCTATGAGACCTCCCTGAGTTCCCTCCACTACTCACCAAATGTGCACGTTGGGAATGAATGCAATGCTAGAAAGATACACGGTCGTAATTCTTAGCTTCTGTGCACCTGGGGAATGGTCCAGAGAGGCCCAATATGACGCCAATAGATTCAGGGCATAGTTCCAGTTGGAATTTGTGAGCTGTACATGACCGGTATCACCGCTAGATGCAGTTGAAAACAGGCAAGTGTATGTCATTATAAAAAAATAGGGGTAACTTCGGCGCAATCACGAAAACAGTTTGTAATTGCACTTCAGGCAATTCCGTGAATACAACACACCCCCATGCGACCCCACCGGACCCGAAACGTAGGGCATATACATTCAGCATTACTGACCCTTTTGCCTCAAGTGCAATTACAAACTCAAACCCTGGTCAGCGTCGGCGCACGAGGACCAGATTGATCTTCGCACCGGTTACCATCAGATCCGCATCGCCGCAGATGACCAGCCGAAGATCGCCTTTCGGTCGCACTTTAGCCACTACGAGTTCACAATGATGCCATTTGGCCTCACCAATGCACCTGCCACCTTCCAGAGGGCGATGAACGATATCTTTAGGAGCATACTTGAAGAATACGTTCTCGTATACCTGAACGACATCCTGGTCTACTGTCGTACCTTAGAAGACCATCTCAGACACCTCCGCAATGTCCTACAGCGTTCATGCAAGCATGGCTTCTATGCCAAGCTCAGTAAGTGCCGCTTTGCCCAACGCAAAGTGGAGTTTCTAGGACACTATGTGTCTGACCAAGGTCTCGACATGGACGACATGAACATCACTGTTATTGCGGAGTGGCCCGTCCCCACATCCGCCAAGCAGCTTCGCAGCTTCCTAGGCCTCACTAGCTACTATACTAATTTCATCGAGGGATATGCGAGGTATTCCTACGTCCTTACCTCCACTCTCCTCCGGAAGAACCCACCATGCTCTTCGACACCCCTCCATGAGGACGCATTCCGCGACATGTGCATCGGTTCTCCACCTACCCGATTTTGATCGCCCTTTTATCCTTACCACCGATGCGTCAGACTTTGCTGTAGGAGCAGTGTTTTTCCATATTTTTCCCTCTTCTCCTTATTCCTCTCATCCTCGCATCCCTCACTTCCCGCCCCTACCCCTACCACTGCTTCCCGCCTGACGCCTACTTGTTCAGCTACTGACAAGCCTTCTCTTGACTATTCTACTACCATCGTCGAGGATGGCAATGTCGAGTCTCGCTTAGTTGATTGTCCGATAACCTTCTACTCCCGTCAGCTCCTGCCCGCCGAGATAAACTATACTGCTGATGAACGTGAGGTTCTCACAGTAGTTTTTACCACTCGGCATTGACGTCACTACCTGCACGGGGCACCATTCATGGTGCGCACGGACAACTCTGTTGTCCAGCTTTTTCTGACAAAGTTGAAGCTCACTTCTCGATAGACTCGCTGGTGGCGCGACCTATCCGAGTTTAGTTTTACCGCTGAGCACATAAATGGTGAGACCAATCGGGTCGCAGATGCCTTATCCCGGCGCCCTGACTATAATCTAAAGCAGATCCAGCTCGCTGTCATCTCGGTCACCACCGTCCACCACTCAGTGACCGATGACTTTCACACTTAGTACCGCCACTGCCCCAACTATCGCGACATCCATGCGACCCTTCAAAGTGACAAGACCGTCCCGAACTACTCTCTCCGGGACAACTGTCTTGTATACTGGCACGGTTCACGAGGAACCAAAGAGCTCCGTATTTGCGTTCCCTCCACTGGACAGCTACGTGTCCGGGCAGTAGAAGAGTTCCATGACCAGGCAGTCGTCGGTCATATGGGCTTCCATAAGACGTTGGCTCGTGTGAGCCACCTGTACGCCTGACCGACATGCAAGGATTTTGTGAAGGACTACGTCGCAGAGTGTCTCACATGTCAGAAGGTGAACAGTACGAACCACCTGCCTTATGGTTTATTCCAGCCTATTCTTATCCCTAAGGGTCGTTGGCAGTCCATCTCGATGGACTTTATCGGTCCTCTTCATGCTTCGACCCCTCGCGGTCATGATGTTATCCTAGTCCTCGTCGACCGCTTCACGAAGCGCGCATGTTTTGTTCCTTACTGCTATGCCATCAGTGCACGTGAGGTCGCCGACATCGTATTTGACCGAGTCGTGAGTGACCACGACTTACCTCTGAGTATCATATTTAACTGTAACCCGTGCTTTACCAGCCGATTCTGGTGACGGCTCCACGAGGTGTACGGCACCCAGCTCCGCTTCTCCTCGTCCTACCATCCCCAGACTAATGGTCAAACCGAGGTCACGAATAGGACTCTCAGAGATATTCTCTGAAAGATTATTCGTAACGACCAGCAGTGGGATCTCCATCTTACCCACATGGAGATAGCCTACAGCCACGTTGTCTCGCCAACCATGGGGATATCGCCTTTCATCCTCTTGTTCCCGCAAACTTCCTTCGACCGTCACAGATGCATCCCGACACGAGTTGTCCCGCGCTGGATGAATGGGTTGCACACATGACGTCGATCATGAAGACCGTGCATGAACACATAGCCGCTTCCCGAACTCGCATGACCGCACATGTGAACCGATCGAGGATGGATCATCCATTCAAAGTCGGTGATGATGTGCTTGTCGATGCCCGTCGTCCGCCACTTACAGCTCGAAGCGGACACACTTCGCAAGGTCCGACGCCGCTTCTTTGGCCCATGCCGCATTCTCTAAGCCGTCGGCTCTAATACGGTTTCTAGCCCGGTCAGCTTCCGTGTGAAGCTGCCCAAATACCTACGCTAGACTCCTGTGCACGGTGTCTACCACGTCTCGTTATTGCGTCCCTTCCGCAGACAGTCTCAGTGTTTCGCTGGACGACCATACAAGCGTCCTCACTCATCATGGTGGACGACCNTCTACCACGTCTCGTTATTGCGTCCCTTCCGCAGACAGTCTCAGTGTTTCGCTGGACGACCATACAAGCGTCCTCACTCATCATGGTGGACGACCACGAGGAGTTCCTCGTTTCAAACATCATTGGTTGTCGAGTCACTGACGACAACCCTTCTCACATCGAGTATCTCGTACGTTGGAAGGGTTACCCTGATGAGGAGGCTACTTGGGAGCCCCTCGAGCACTTGCAACACGCTCGCATGTTGGTGCGTGCCTATGACCGTGCTCGTCGTGCTTGGTTGACTGCTCCTCCACAGCCCACTGACCCTCTTCCTACTCCCTCGGCTGAGGAAACCGCTGAAGTCCATCTGAGGCAGACCTTCAACAGCAGTCGGATGCTTTTGCCGTCCTGCTCAATACGACGATTAATTCTGATTTCTCTTCCCACGTCCTTGACTTCTCAGTACTCCATCCACTCCAGGTTTGCCACTTCAGCTCATCGACGTTGCGACTCTTCCTCAAGGACATTCCAAACTTCTCATTATGGACGTCATCGACAACTTCACGGTCTTCGTTAAGATCAGCTCTGCCTACTTCAGACGTCGCCACTCTCTTACCACCTTACCCTATACAGTACCCTGGTTGTGTCGCATGGTGGTCTCCCTTCGCCGGGTTCCTCTTAGTTGGGCTCTCCCTTGGTATTCGTATAGACATCGGGACCATAGCGTTGCCCTGGCTTCCCAGCTTACGGATCTAGCGCCGACTTCCCTCACTTTAGGAGTCATTTGCATGATCCCCTTACCCATCACTTGTTCTACCCTCTGTCGGCCCTCCCGCCCTAGTTAGTCAACCTTGCATGCTTCATCTAGGTGCGCCCAGTATACCAGGCTCCCTGATTCCCTTGCATGGTCGACCCTACATAGCGGTTACCCCTTTAGTCGAGCATTACCCGCCCTAATGGTCTATCTGTTAGGGATATTGGTTCTGTTCGCTCCCAGTTCGCTACCCTCATTGAGCCTGATGACATGTGTCTCCCTGTCATTATGTGTGGATGTCCTTAGGAGAAAATCAACCCCTAGGCTGCATTCGTCACCCTCAGAGACCATCCCACCCTGTGGTTTGTGACAGACTCCTCCTGTCACATATGATTGTCTTGTTGTTGCTTTGTTGCTCTCAGATTGAGGCTACTGCGTCTAACATTTCTATAATTTAGTTCTTTCTGCTTTTGTTGTTCTTAGGACTTTATACACTAGTCATCTGTTTCCAGACTGAGGCTACTGCCTACAACATTCTAGCATTTAGTTGTCACCACTTTCTGCTTTCCTATGACATATATACTAGTTAGTTGCTTCTGGTTTCACTTAGGTTGTTAGCTGTGAGTCTGTGACATTGCTGTCTTTTGTGACGCTTTCTATCCTAGGTTGCATCGCATGGACTCAGCATGGAGCTTGCTCTGCATCCTAGACTACTCGGTTTTTCTTTCTCTTTGGTAGAGTTCGGCTTCTTGGCGGAAGCGTGCTTGTATCTAAGCGATCCATCAGAGGTCTAGGATCGTGTAGCGGACCTCTACTTGGCCTGTTCTCACAAGCCTGTGTTGTATTTGGGGTAGTCCAGTCCAGGCCGGTACCTCTGT
>BFEA01000162.1:1376708-1393473 GCA_003427395.1 Chara braunii | reverse complement strand
TTTTTTTTTTTAAGCTCCATCTATTGGTGGGAAGCTACACCTGATGGACACTGGGTCCAGCGTCCCTTACATCATGAAAGATTACAAGAGGATGAAGGAACAAATTTCAGTGGTCCCTATGCTGGAAACCGGGTCCAGCGTCCCATCACCACTGCCTTTTATCCAAAAAACTTCTTCCTCTCTATCACTTTTTCCAACAAATCTTTCCAATCTGAAACCATTACTGCGGAAAAAAAAAAAAAAAAAAAAGGAATTACAAACAAGGTGAGTGGGAAAATCAAGGAGGCATGGGGCTGTTGGGCGGCAGAGCGCTACCAGGGGCGCTCCGCCGCCCGACGCTTGGACGCGACGGCGGGCCTCGCGGAGAGAGCAGGAATGAGGAGTGGCGGAGCGCTTGCGACGGCAAGATTGACGCGAGGAGAAGGTGGGCGGACGCGATGAGAAGGTGGGCGGACGCGACGGCGGGCCTTGCGGACGAGCAGGAACGAGGAGCGGTGGGAGCGCTGCGATGGTGAGATTCACGTGAGGAGGTGATGGGAGAGAGTGTGTCTGGGCGTCGTTGGGCAGAGCATCTCACATCAAGGTCTTAGTGGAGAGGAGGAATACGGTGGGTGGGAGAATAGGGGAGGGATGGGTTTCGAGGGTTGAAGGGAGAAGGCAACGAGGAAGAAGGGGGAGGATGGCATTCGCAACATGGACTCCCCCTCATCTCTTCGGGCTATCTGTCAGAGGCGGTTGGCAGACTCAGTGGCTTATTCTCTCGTCGTGGTTTGGTATGCTGTGACGACAATCCTAGTTGTGGTCCTATTATCATCATCGTTTGGTCTTATTGGTTGGTTGAATGGTTGTGAATCACAGGCGGCCGAGTTGCTTGAGAAGCCAATAAAGCGAGGAGGTGAGGTTTGGAGAGAGAAGGGGTGTATTTAGGGTTGTCAAGGGTAAGTTGTTTTTCCTCTTCTATTTCGCCTTGATTCTTAGACAGTGTTTGTCTGTCTCGATACCTGTTTGATTTTGCAACTAGTACTACTGAACTTGTAGCTCTTATTTCTTCTTCTGGTTATGGAATTCTTGATTTTGCATTGCTTGCATGATCATTCTAAGTCGATTCATCCGATGATGATGATCCAATATTGGTGCCATTGGTTTATCTTTTTCACGTTGCAATCCTTGTTATTCTGACTTATTCATATGATATTTTTTTCTTTTAAACATCTTCTTGATCCACGGTCTGACCGTTGTTCTGATTCACATCTTCCTGATCCACGATCTGAACGTTTTTCTGAACTCTATGTTTCAGAAATCAGTGTCGAAAGTCCAGATGGACATCCTAATTGTTTCTCTATTGCGTTTTCTCCTATTTGAATTTTTCAAGATATCCAACCCTTAGTTGATCTAGCGATTTTCTGCTTCCCAATCTTATTTGTAGCTCGATGGATTTTCTATATTCGATCTTAGTGATTTTCTTCTTCCAATCCTATTGTAGCTCGATGGATTTTCTGATTTCAATGGTAATTAGTTTAATTCCTGATTTACAGTCTGAGCGATTTCTTGAACTACAGTTCTTGAAATCAGAGTCGAAAGTTTATGAGGACATCCCTCTTTAGTTATTCTTTCGATATTAATTCTGAATTGGATGCCAAAAATTCATGACTTAAATTACCTTGATTACTAAGTGATCTCATCCCCAAATTTCACGCCTCCAAAATATGATACAGATCTGATTTTCGATGAAAAGATTTACGACTGTGGTGTGCTTTTTTTTATTGCCTAGGAGGAAAGCTAGAATGGGTGGATGGAAAAAATGAAAGGGGACTTTCAACAGACGGGAGATGTCGGTTAAGGTGAGTAGGTCAGGAGGACGATGCTGGGACGACATAGACCGGTGCTGGAGCTGTGCTCTGTGACCCAGGGGAAGCTTGAGGTCCATGGAGTTATGCCGAGGGTGGAAGGCACAACCAGATCGTCCAACGTAGTGGGCACCGGGGCGTGGACCTGTAACCTGTTTCGGGGTTTGCCACTAAAGGAATTGTCGAGGGAGGAAGGCACTTCCTGTCCGTCAGAACTAGGTTGGTCGGTACTGGGGTGGGTTGTGGTGCCCTATTACCCTAGCAGAGAGGGGTATGAGACCAGGTGAGTTTTGGTACGAGGACTGAAAGTCGGGACTGACGGTCTGCTTCTTGAGAGGGGATTTCAGGATAGTTGGTATTAATTTCTAATTTTTACCCCCTTTTTTTCTGGATTGTATCCTGTTTGGCCGTTAAGGGGGACTTGAAAACGTTTAGGATTCTGAGGCTTCTATCGACTTTTCGTAGGCTGCCTTGAAGTTGCTATACTCAACGATCTGCGGCTGTTCGATGCCAGAACGATGCTGGCCGGTGCTGGGGTGTTGCCCTATAACCTGTTGACGCAGGAGCGTGAGGTCTTGAAGAGAGATCTGGGGATGCTTTGAGGTGGGCATCTCACAGGACAACTAAGGTTTGTTGTTGGGAATCTGATGGCGTTGGCCGGAGCTGGGGCGAGTTGTGTTGCCCTGTACAACAAAAAAATTCCCGCGAGAAATGAAAGTTGAAAAAACATTCCTTACAAAAAAAATCCTTCATATTTATAAATTATCATTCCAATGTTTGTCCAATTCTAAAATTTTCAATTTTATTTGATTAGTTCTCGTCTAAATATGAGTTTTTCCTTCCAACTACATCTATTTGTTCAAGATGAAATGAAAGTCTGGACAAGTTTATGAAATGTTTTAATGAAACTTTCATTCTACTATAACAAATATCTTTTAATTTAGATTGGATTAACCTATTTATGACTGAAAATCCTTACTTAGAATGACAGTCCAATTAAAATATTTCATGAACTAATCCAGACTTTCATTCCATCTCTAGCATGCAGTTCAAATAAGAAGGGATACCCCATTCTTGGAAGAAAAATTCTCAAGTAAGACGGAAAATTTTAAAATTGGAATTACATTTTTTAAGATAGAATGAAAATTTAAAATTTAGAATGTAATTTTACTATAAAATGAATATTTAATTCTGGAAATTTTTTTCGTTGTAACCCAGCAGGAAGTGGGGGTGTGAGGCTTGGAAGAGCTCGGCAGGGAGTAAGACAACTTCGAGGAAATCTGGAAAGGTTTGGTAAGGAGGTCGAGATTTTTGGATTTTCTTTTAGAACCCCGGCGGTCTATTCTAAAAAAGAAACGAGGTGAGTGGGAGAAGGAGACGGTGGGATATCATGCGTCCTACTTGTGACGGGGCTAGCTGGTAGGATTGGAATAGGGTATAGCAGCAGTAGAGATGGTGACTCTGCTGCAGTAAGTTTTGCTGGAGTGAAGAACAGAGGATTGATGGGGGGGGGGGGGGTTCGAGTTGGATTTTGAATCCTGTTGATTCGTGAAGCCTGTTGTAGTCATTTCCTAAAGTAACTCTTACTTTTGGAGCCAAAACAGAACGAAGGGGAGTGGGGAAGGAGATGGTGGGATATCACGCGTCCTACTAGTGAGGGGGCTAGCTGGTAGAATGAGAATAGGGCATAGCAACAGCGGAGATGGTGACTCTGTTGCTGTAAGTCTTGCAGGAGTAAGGTAAAGTGGATAGATGGGGAGGTTTTCTGAGCAGTTTTCTGAATTCTGTTTGTATTCTGAAGTTTGTCGTAGTCATTTTCTAAGTAGCTTCGTTTTTTCTTAGCCAAAGCCGGGTAATGGCCCCGGTATCTCAATCATTAAAATCATATATAAATTTCCATATGGGACGCTGGGCCCGGTTCCCAGCACGTGTTGCTCCCCACGAATAGATTGGAGCCTTGTTCCCCCCCCCCAAAAAAAAAGAGCCTCTTCAGTTAGGATTCTGACCGCTTGATGGGAAAAACTGGACCTAGCCTCCCCCTTATGAGTTTCTTTCATTCTGCCTAATCCTAAGATCCGTCCTCCCCCCCTCCAAACCACTTAAGATCCACCAGAGTTGATGAAGAGGGAGAGAAGGGATCAGCAAACAATTCAGGTGCTCTTAAAAAAACCCCTGGTTGAATGTCAAGCCAATTATAAAAGTTGATATGGTAATCGCGTTTGATCCTCCCCCGCTCCTCTTCCTCTCCTGACCATATTATTTCCCCCAATTTCTCCCCTGCTGCATCCCGTAGCCATTTTAGTTGAAACTTTCGTATTCCTTGTTTTATGTCTTCTCTTTGTTTAAATTCCTTGAGCTTTGTTCTCATCTTCTCCCATTGGCTTCTCAGTTCTGTTTGGCCAAAGTTTTGTATTATTTATGTCAACTCTTCACTTTCAATCTTCACCTCTTCCATTTCGTTAATACAACATTTGTGCTATAGGACCATAATATCGCTTTCCTCCCAAGATGAAAGAGATTCTGTCGGAATTATGATAATTCTATTAGTTGATGGTTCCAGAATCCTAATAATATTGCCCTCCATTCCCAGGGTCAATCCAAGCCTGTAAATCTCCTCCACACACAGTCCCATCTACGCCATAACAATACAGAGCCCGGATACTGTAAAAATATGTGTTCAATTGTTTCCCTGATTTTTCTTTTAGGAAAGGTTTGTGCACAAGAGTTACACCACGACAATGTCACTCCCTTCTGTTCTACTATGGAGTGATCTATTAACCAGTCATTCGTTGGTAAACATCTGTGCACTATCAGACATTGTAAGGAAGCAAACTTGGCAGACCTTTCTCTAAGTCCCTGGCACCACCTGACTGGTTTAAGCTCTTCTTCGTAAATGTTCAGGTGTCTTTGCCATCTATTTTGAACCATTTCTGGGACGTTAACTTTAGGGCGCAATAGTCTATAAGTTGCTTTAACTGATAAGGATCGCAGCCTCATAAGTTTGCATCTTCTGTTTGAGCGTCATCGCTAGTCCGCAGGATCCATGGGGAGGTCCTGGATAAGACACTGAGGGAGGTACACTAACCACTCTGTGGTCGTTGCGACATACAATACTCTCACTCTATACATTTCCTCAAAGGTGACAAAAGTCACCTTGTCCTGATTCTTTTTAGCAATCCTATTATCCTTGTGAATTTTGAATATATTGACAAGGGCACCATCCTTATGTACATCCAATATTTGGCCTATTGACTTTGAGTTATCCTGTTGCATGACCCCCACCCAATCCTCAATCCGAAAAATAAGGCCGTTTTTCAAGAAAATTATCCAGGATAGGGGTATAGCAGAGAGAATTTCATCCAACTTGTCTAATAGTTTGTGTGCGTACTTAATCTCTTTCCTGAGCTTTTCCACAGTTTTTCAATTCTTCTGCTCAGTGTCTCATAGATTCTTGATCCTTATTATTTCATTTTTTACCCATGTAGACCATGGAGAGTCTGAATGAATTAATACCCTCCCGTTCTGATCCGAAATCCATCGATTGCCAAACAAGGGTTGTCGTAGGATTTCCTCGTATCTTTTCGGTATTGGATTGTTAGGTAAAGATAATTTCCGCCAGTATATTACCTGCTTCGACCAGAGCCCATCAAGACTTAGGTTTTTCCTTACTTCCCTTCTTGCCCCTGAATCCATCGACTGTATCTGGGCTCGAGGGATGAACTAAAATCTATCTTTCACCCAAGTCAAAGGGTGAACCTCCTTAATCGTATGAGGTGTCAATCTTCGGATCTGTTTTAACGCCAGATCTTGCCATGACAGATCCGTTACTAGAATTAAACGTTTCAATACTTGTAGTGCTAAGGCCTTGCATTGGATTTTTTGGTCAATAAGTCCCAGTCCACCTTTGTCTTTGGGTTGAATTAATCTCTGCCATGCCACCCTTGGGATCACATGTGGTGATTCGTAATCCCCTCGCCATTAAAAAAATATCACTTGTCTCTGTAACTCCTTTGTAGCATTTTTACCAAGTGACCATAGCATAGCTTTGTACCATATTGAGGCAAGCACCACGTTGTTAATTATTAATGCCCTACCAAATATCGATGTATGTTTTTTCCGCCACAACTTCATTTTTTTAAATGCTGGCGATGAAATCCATAAATTGTTTGAATTAGGTTTCCCTTGAGTAGTCAGTATTACCCCTAGCACCCTAATAGGAGTTTCCAGAGGCAACCACTTGATCATAGGGAGTTCAGGTGGTCTATCCCCTTGAGAATGTATCCACCATCCTTGCGTTTTGTTACCCCAATTTATTAGCATATCTTAGAGAGTCGAAAATTTGTTCATTAAAGCCTTGATTTCCTCCATATTGGTCATAGAGGCCTCCATCATAATAGTTAAATCATATGCGAACATCGAATAGATAGGAATTGCTTCTTCTGGATGTTAGTGATCCAAAGGCGTTGAAGATTGCGGTTTGCCCTTAGGTTGACCCCTAGAGCCTCCATAATGATAACAAATATGAATGAGGTCAACGTATCGCCTTGTCTGACTGACCTTTGGAGAGGAATCTCAGGGGATAATAAATCATTAACCTGAATTGTCGTCGTGGCGTTAAGGTGAAGTAATTGCACTCATCTTTTTATTGCTGACCCGAATTCTAGCTTAGCTAGGCAAGCGTTCAAAGAACCCCAATCGACATGATCGTATGCTTTTTCAAAATTTATGAAAACGAAAGTCATGTTCTTCTTATTTTGCCTAGATAGCCTGATCATCTCATTGATTAAAAACACATTGTCTTGTATATTTCTCCCATGAATAAAGCATGTTTGGGAGGGATGAATAATGTATGTCATTATTGGAATAAACCTATTAGCAATAACTTTTGCTAGCATTTTATAAACCACTGTCAACAAAGTGATTGACCTATAATTCCTTATGCTGTTTTTTTCACCCTTTTATGTAATAACGTTAGGATCCCTTGCCCAACGATTTCGCCCATAGTATCAGTTATCTGGATTTGATTATAGTATTTCATCAGATCCTCTGACATTCAGTCTCACATGACTTCCAAAAATTCCTTTGGGAGACCATCTATCCGAGGGGTTTGTCTTCCTCCATCTCCAGGAGAGTCACCCAGATTTCATCTTTGGTAATTGACTCTTCCATTTTTACTTTTTGCTCCGAGGATAATTTTTGTGTTAGTGGTAGAAAATATTATTGAGTTTCTTGAGAAACTGTTCCTTGATCCACTGAAAACGTGTAAAATTTCTTAAAGAAGTCATCGACTACCTTTAGACTGCTAACCGATGAGATCGACTTCAGATGAGGTGGCATAGTTGGATCTATTAAAGTTTTTATGTTTGTCCTTTTGACTCTAGCCTGTGCTAATGAAAAGAAGGAGGAATCCATCTATCCTTCTGGCCGATGTTTTGATAATTTGCTCCTAACAAGGTAGTCTTTCCAACGTTTCTGTGCGATGGTGAGTAATTGTCTCCTGAGACCCTGAATATCCTCCAATTGAGGAAGTGATGTGAAATTTTTCTATTGTTCATAAGATAATATTTGCTTCCGAATTTTCATTTCCTGATCATGCTTTTGTTTAACGATTAATTTCGAGAATTCATTAGTTTTTTTGGCTAGGAATAAAGTTCATTATTAAACCATGATATATATGAGTCGTGTTTGTCCTTCGTGGTGTGTCAAAACTCCCATACCTCTTTTATATAGATTCTAAAGTCTGTCATTTTCAGAAGGGAAGAATTAAGCCTATAAAAGTCCTTCCCACGGCCCGTTTTTTTCCTAAAGGTGAGAAAAACGACGAACATTAGCTTTGTGGGAAAATGTTAGCTCCTACTAATGCATGATCTAGGTCTTCTGACATAAGTATCAAGTCTATTCTAGATCTAGACTGGTGGGGAGAACCTGTATTTCTGATGCATTTAAAAATATGTTATTGGGGAAAAATCCTTCGATACATATCATATAAATTTTCGGCTTCACATAACTGATGAATGATCGTTTCGTCGTCCTCGATATAAGCAGCACATGGCGAAGGGATCTTCCATTTGTCTAACCATCTATCTGGGGCTGCATTAAAATCTTCTACCATTATGATGGGGATCCAATTTGGGATATGATTGCGAAGTTCTTGAAACACATGTTTCCTTTCCTGTGAATTGTTGGGAGCGTATATATTTAGAATACACACTATTTCCACTTCCAACAGTAATATTGTTGAGATCCATCTTTCATTTTCTTGGTCCGCCACCCAATGAATGACGTCTGCTCTTGAATCTGACGGTATCCCGATAGCAACTTCTGCTGAACTATTACGCGTCGCATATGCTTGATACTTTTGATGCAGTCATACCAAATTATGAGCTCTGTTGTGAGCGAGGGAATTCATTAGATGGGTTTCCTTAATACAAATCACATCCGCCCACGATCTCCTCTCTACCCTTTTTAGTTGTTTTGTGATTGCTCTTCGTTTAATTGCATCTGCACTAGCCAGACCATTAACATTGAGTAACCTTAGGTCTATATCTGCTAATTGGGTGGCACGTAACCAGAACATTTTTTTTCCATAAAAATCCTAAAGTGCATCCATCCCTTCTAAAACGAGCAATTAACTATTAAGGTTACAATCTCACCCATCCGACTCCATCTAGTTCTGTAGGAGTGGTAAGAAACCCAAGTCGTAGAACATAACAAAGGAAGGAGGAGATTTCCGCTACTGATTATACAACATTTACTTTTATCTTGAGTTGCTGTAATTCCAACAAAGCCGCATGAGAGTACCATTTAAGCCTTGATTCTTTGTTCTCCTCGAATCTCACGCAGATGTCCCTTTTGGCCATCTTGGCTTGTTCCCCACTCATTGTGAGGGTTGCCTAAGGTCCAGGATCAAAATGTTTTGACAGAAAATCGTGCATATCTCTTTTAAAAGTCCTATCCCCTGTGCTTTGGTACTCAACGTGAGTCATCCATCCTCTTAATGCCACCCCCCCGTATTGATCTTGGCCTATCGGGGAGAGACCTATTTCCCATTTGACCTCTTTCTTTCTAACTGGAATCACCAGATTACCCTTGGGGGACTGAATACCGATTAGATGACCCTTTTCTAATACATGTCTCAATTTTTTTCTCTTACCCATATTGTCTTTCCTCATTGATATTGATGGTCGACTCTTGTCTTCCTTCAATTTTTCCTTTTGAAGGGTGGAAGACGAACTTGGGGACATTGTTTTATCTCCTTCGTTCTCCTCCTTTCCTTCTTTTGCCTCCTCCTTCTTTTGATTCTTTTGCGAAGAAAGACACTGATCATCCTCTTTTACCTCTTCTATCATTATACCATTTTGTCTCTTCTATTCTTTCTGTATTTGAGACTTCCAATTGTTTCAATTCCTTAACATTTTCTTCCTCCTGTATTGACTCCATTCCCTTTCTAGATTGCTCCCTATCCTCAAGAGGTTGAAACCTTTCTGCCACTATTCCCAAGATTCTCTGGCTAACTACTAACCAGCACACTCCTTCAGGTAAGCCTTGCTTTGGAGCTATAGTGAGACTGGGGCTAAAACTTAGTAAGTTAAAAAGCTGGACGTATGAGTTGTCCCAAAGTTCAAGTGTTCCCTCCCCGCATCTGGCTTTCAGGGATTTAATTAGTTATTCTGCTAGTTGTTTCATTTTATCCCCCTTTGAAAGTTTTAGATCCAGCTGAGCAGTTCCTTCCTCCATTTCTAAATCTTCTGTTATTGCTGAGGAGTTCACCTCCATCGGCGCTGGACCAAAAGCTCTTTGGAACGGATCGTCTTCTGATTCTGTTATTTTCTCCTTTGCCTCTGTGTGTTCTTTGGTTTGAGGATCCTTCTCCTTATCCTGTTCTTGAATTATGTTCATCTGTTTTGTTACCATTTCCTCCTTATTAACCGTAGATTGTGAACTGTCCAAGGGGTCAGTATCCTTATTTGTGATTTGTTTTCTCTTCTTTTTTTTCCTTGTTTCCCCTTCCTGACTTTCATTGGTTGATCCCTCTTGAGTACTTATGATGAGGGTTCCTTGATCCTCTTTCTGATATTTTTCTTTTAGATGAGATTCCTCACTTGTTTCCTTACCTAGAAAAAAAAAGAAGTCTCCCTCTTGTTGCGTGATATAATATGATGGATGATGTCCTAATAGTGTACTCCTCTTTTCAGTGACTCTCTTCCCTCCCTTAAGAACCGGCCTGCACTGTTGTTGGAGTGAATTTCCTTTCCTTTTACCTGCTTCCCCTGTCCTTCCCATGTTCTCCTGATATGGATATGATTGAATTTCTTCCTTGTCTACCGACTCTTGGGAACTAGCAGAGGAAGAAGGTATTGTGGTTTGGTAAACTTTTGACCTTTTATCTGTATCTATTCTACTTAAAGAAGCCTCAGGGGGTGTCCATGTGTCTGGAGGTTTAGTTTCCCAGTTTGGTTCCTCCCGATGTTCCCAAGACCACCCATGGGTGACCTCTCCTTTCTTAGTACCCTCAATATATACCCATCCCTTATGTCCTACATCAACCGTACGTCAGAGATTAGGCTTAAAAGGGTCCCGGATGAGTCTGCCTGTGGTTTTATTTTTCTTTGCCGGGTTTTGTGCGCACGAACGATCCGTACTCAGGTGACCATAGACTTTACATCTGAAACACCACGGTCTTTGTTTGTATGTCGTATGGATATGATATTCCCTCCCTCCCACTCTGTATGGTATGACATCATCTATATTAAATGAAATATTAGTTGAGTGATTGAGGGTCAACATCAAGTAATCATCCCTTTTGGCTACATAAGCTGAGAGGGATTTTATGAAATCAATAATATCATAATTACTTCTGAAATCATGAATGAAGGTTGCTTGAATTTCAATTGGAATGTGTCTGAATTCCACCCAGTAATGATCCTCTATCATTTGTTTCCTCCTTTTAGCAGGTCCTTGCTTTGGAGGAGACTATTGATAAATCCTGACTTATGATCTTTCACATCTTAATTTACGCCAGCCTTCAATTGTCTTTTTATCTGAGATGTGTAGACACAGAATTGTAAAAATAATTGACGAAATTTGAAGAATTACAAAATCTTGACACAGTGCTTCGTAACTTCAGTTGTATGCTGCGAACCTCTTACAAATCCATTTGATTTTATCATTAGTTGATTTGTAAGCTGAGTCATTGTGAAAGACCCAATTGTTTGCATGTGTCGAGTATATTATATCTCTTTCATCCAATTTGTGTGTCGGATAAGTTGTAATTAGTGATTTTTCCCTCCTAAATCAATTACCCGATTCTCAGAAGAGATAATGAATTTGGAGAGAAGAAAAACCTTTGTTGTTATGAGATTGCGCAGGGGTATCTTTAATGGATGTGATTGCCCCCTACCTTTTGATTTTTAACTCCTTGGTTAAGAGATTCTCTTTCACACACTACACCTAAGGGGAAAAACCATCTTTCTGGTACACCTTTTCGTGAATTTGAGATAACCTCCCCTGGTTTTGAAATTGTTCTTGAGAAGCAGTGTTGGGAATGAACTCAATCTCTTCCTCCTCCTGGTTCACCTCCTGCATCTCTTCTAACCCCCTCTTGCCTTCTTCCCCCTTGCCCCCACCCTCCTCCTCCTTCTTCCTTTTTTCTATTCCTTCCTCTCCTCCTTGGTTTTCTCCTCCATCTCCTTCTCCTCCCTTTTCTCTTCTAAGTTCTTGTACTCTACCCCACGATGAACCTGCTTGAAATACCATGTTTCCTCTGCTACCTCTCGGGAATTGAGTTGATATTGACAACCTTTGCCGTTTGTAATTCAGAGCCACTCCATTACCTTGTGCAAGCACATGTTCCCCTATTTGTTGTGTGACACCTGACAATGATTGAACTTCCGATATTTCTTTCCCCCCCATATCATATTGATTGAAAAGGGGATTGATGATCACTTCTTCCTGATGTTCGTTCCGATCCTGATTTGCATAAGACTGTTCTATGTCTTGCACCACATTTTCTTTGTGACCTTTCTGTTCCTTTTGTTCTTCCGTCGTGAGGATTTATCCTTTCCCCATTTATACTTCTGTTGAATTTTCCTTGCCCTCTTTCCCTTGTTTTTGTCTTGCTGCCAACATTGTCCTAACCGACGTATGAAGTTGCCTTGCTGCTATTTGTCGCATTGCTCCTCTTAACAGCAATGTCGATTCTTTTCACCGGTGACTTTTCTAGTGGTGTACTATACGCGGCATTCTAACGTGATTGTGATATCTTCTGACACTTCAACCAACCCAAACAACCAACCACCCCTCCTACCATCAGCAGTCCAATCAACCTGCCCTCCAACCAACCCCCCCTCCTCCATCCACCCACTATCTAACTTTGCGTTGAAGAAGGCGAATGCGTTTCCGTTCTAAGAACTCAGTAGGAGAAAGCCTAGCATAAGTATGTCCACTCATTTTCAAAAAACTCCGCCAGCAATTACAAGATGAGAGTCCAGTTCCCCTCTTCGCTCGTTCGCTCATTCTATAAATGTAATCACTTCCTTATTTCTTGCGCATTCAGTAGTTTTATGGAAAGTCAGAATAGAGTAGCACGCCTCATCACCCTTTCGTGTATCACAAACACGTGTACACTCGCTCCCGATCCCTTGTAATTCCACTGAGAGTATTATGATCACCCACTTACGAATAACATATTCATATCAATAGTTTTGTGGAAAGCCGGAAGAGAGTAACATGCCTCTTCACCCTTTTGCGTATCACAAACACGTGTTCACTCGCTCCCAATCCCTTGTAATTTTACGATCACCAACTTTCGAATAACATATTCATCTTTAAGTAACAACCATAAGAATGTGGAAGATGACCGATTTTCCTTCCTTAAAGAACATTACCGGTTCAGGTTGCAAGAGAAGGGGATAGCAGGAACAATCTTTCCCAAATTCTATCGGTTGCTGACACCTGTTCGCTCCTTCCTTACTCCTCTCTCTCCGCCCTGCTTATTTGCTCTTCCTATCTCCTTCTTCCTGCCTCCTTATATCTTCTCCTTCCAACCCTTATACAAACAAAATCGAAAATGCTGGCAAAGTTCTCCCTAATCTCAGGTAATTATGAATCCGAATGTGGAGGAGGTAGAAGGTCGATTGTCTTGTGATGATTAACCTCCCCCCCTGATGCAATTAGCTTCCAAACATGTCACCCGTAATTACACATCATTAATTGCAAATGATCCAAACTCTTTATCGTCATGCTACGTAGAATGCGTAGCCACTGTCCACCCTGGTGGTGATCCGTTTCCCCCCCTTTACTTCAATGTAAACCAATATAACATACCCATTCATAACGCCACATTTACTCACAAGTCGCTTATGTAGCACCTCATTTGCTGCAATCGATACAATCGGTAGGCAATGTAGGTTACCCAGCCGTTGTTCGCGTCGTGCATTCCGACCCTGCTAATCGTACGCGTACACACTAGATCACATTCACCAAACAAGGCATTCGCTCATACGTCGTCTGGCAAATCTAAGCATCCTCTCTTAGACTGATCATCAAACCATGACTTTAAAGACTTCGAGGACTATTCTGTTTCGTTGGCAGTATACAATCGGAGCTGAATGCATATGACCGTAATCACATCCAGAACTCAGTAGGAGAAAACCCGGCATGAGTATGTCCACTCGATCGTGCCATACATGGTGTTTCGTTGGCAATTACAATCGGCGCTGAATGTATCGGACCGTGTTCACATCCATAACTCAGTAGGAGAAAACCCGGCATGAGTATGTCCACACGATCTTGCCATTTATGACGATCCATTCCCACCCCTTTATGCCGAAGTAAATCAATATAACAAGCCACATTTACTCACGAGTCGCGTATACAACACATCGTTTGCTGCACTAGATTCAATCGGAAGGCCATGTAGGTTACCGCCCAGGTAACGACCCATTTCCCTCTCGATATAAAGCATTGATCGCACCCGTCTACGCGCTCTATACCTGTCTCCCCTCTATTCACTTCTGACCCTTCCCCTCCTTTACTCCGATATAAAGCAATATAGCATGCCACATTTACTCACAAGATGCATATGTAGCACATCCTCTCCTTTACGCCGATATAAACCAATCTAGCATGCCACATTTACTCATGAGACGCATATGTAGCACATCCTTTATTGCACTATCGGTGGGCAAATTGAATGTAGGATACGTAGCCGTTGCCCGCCCAGGTGACTACCCGTTTCCCAATCGATATAAGGCATCGATCGCACCCGTTTGCTCTCTCTATACCCGTCTCCCCTCTGTTCACTTCTGGCCTTTCCGGTCGTTCCCACTTACTTGACGTGGCGATCTTCCGCAGTCGCCGCGTTCAGCCAGAGAGCCTATTGAGGCAATCCTACTGAATCCTCCCTTTCCACTTTCTTTCCACTCCCCTTCGTTCTTTCCGTTCCACTCCGCGTTCGTTCTACCACCGCCGGGGCACCAGCGGTCCGCGTCGTGCATTCCTACTCTGCTAATCTTACGTGTACACACTGGAGCATTCGAATTGCATACTTCGTATGACAAATCTAGGCATTCGCTCTCAGACTAATCATCTAGTTTCGTCGGCAATTACAGTCGGAGCCCCAAACACATCCATAACTCAGTAGGAAAAAGCCCAGCGTGAGTGTGCCCACTCGATCGTGCCGTTTACACGAAAGGCTGCTCAGTTCTGTTGCAATTACAGTCAGAGTTGGACGCATCTGACCGGAATCACATCCAGAACGTGAGTGTGCCCACTCGATCGTGACGGTCGCACGCTCTATCTTAGTTCATGCGCATTCGAGTGTTTACCATAGTTTTGTAGACAACCAGAATCTCCCCCATTCCCTTTGCGTTGAAGAAGGCGAATGTGTTTCCGTTATAAAAACTCAGTAGGAGAAAGCCTAGCATAAGTATGTCCACTCGTTTTAAAAAAACTCTGTCAGCAATTACAAGATGAAAGTCCAGTTCCCCTCTTCGCCCATTCGCTCATTCTATAAATGTAATCACTTCCTTATTTCTTGCGCATTCAGTAGTTTTGTGGAAAGCCAGAAGAGACTAGCACGCCTCATCACCCTTTTGTGTATCACAAACACGAGTACACTCGCTCCCGATCCCTTGTAATTCCACTGAGAGTATTACGATCACCCACTTACGAATAGCATATTCATATCAGTAGTTTTGTGGAAAGCCGGAAGAGAGTAGCACGCCTCTTCACCCTTTTGCGTATCACAAACACGTGTTCACTCACTCCCGATCCCTTGTAATTTTACGATCACCCACTTTCGAATAGCATATTCTTCTTTAAGTGACAACCATAAGAATGTGGAAGATGACCGATTTTCCTTGCTCAAAGAACATTGCCGGTCCAGGTTATTCCGAAAACATTGTAATAGCATTTCCCCCATAAGCCTGGGCTCGTTCACATGCTCAAACATTCACACTCTCACACTCGAGGAATACGAGGACTTACGTTGTTAGTAGAGGAATTGTACCTGCGTACCTCGTTTCTGTATTCTTTGTTGTAGCTCTGCGCACTTCACCCCTGCCCCTCTATTTCACTGCGCCATCCCAGTTGTAATCACAGGCAGAGTAGCATCGCTCTCCCCTGTTCACTTCTGGACCCTCCCTCGTCCTCAACGTCGAAGGAGTTGTTGCTTCCGATCCCACGTACCTGACGTGGTGATCCTCCGCAGATGCCGCATTCAGCCAGAGCCCCTCTCGTCTATGGAAGCAACCCTATTGAATCCTCCCGTGTCACTCCTTCATCCTAACTCCACCATCGGGGCACAAGCGGTCCGCGTCATGCGTTCCTACCTTACTAAGCGCGCGTCTTCACGCTGGATCACATTGACCAGCCGAGGCATGTGAAAGGCACGAGCACATTCTCACTAGCGCTTGTCGCGCCGCAGCCACGAGCCATACTGTTTAGAGCAACACCTGCTTCATCTCCAGTCCGCTGGGGTATACCCCAACAAGAGTCTGTATTTTAGGTCATTCTACATTCGCACAGTTTGGAGTACGTGCGTTGGAGTATGCGTGGGAGCTGCGCTGTGCCATCTTGCTCCACCCTCATCCTCCATCTCCATCTCTATCCCAGGCGGAGCACCTCACCTGGTGGGTCCGCCACACAAATGGTCCTCCTACTCTCAGGTAACGCCTTCTGCGCATAGGGCCCTGCAATGGCAGATATTTCATCGCCGCCTCCCCATCCCCGAATGGCTAGTATCATGATCAAACCCTTAACAAATAGTTGTGTTGTCCCCCATATGCATGTACTGTGGACGCTCCTGCCAACCTAGAATTGCCAACCTCAAACACTGCTTGCTGGAATGTCAAGAGGCTTTGCGACTCTGGAGGTGGCGGGAAGCACGGTCTGGGGCGAAATCGCAAGAACGCCCTTCCCACGGAACATAAAGTTTAACCTTATCCTCCTCCTGGGCAACAACATGGATCTCCCGCCCGGATGGACAACTTTTCCTCTACAAACAGATTAGGATGTCCCTTCCATGGTAATGTGACGAATGAGACTCGGATGCTCTAGTAGCAGAAAATAATGCACATTAATCGGTTTCCCGCAGTCGAAAGCAGAAAGAATTGACACACTGAGGGTGAATATATATCCAGAAAGCAAAGAAAGTGATGCAATGTAATTTCAGTACCCCGGATGACCCTTAAGAAAGAGAACAGATCATGGTGGACTCCTTCAGAGCCCCCTGGACTGACGAGGGTGAGAAAGTGTGCAACATAACCACAAACAGGAAGGTCATATGGAGAAATCGAAGCTCCACTGACCAGAGGTGGCAGCTTAGCATGTCCGATTCCGAGAATGGGACACACAACCAATGGCTTGTCAGGTAAACATAATATAACCAATAGGCTTTTTTTTTTTTTTTTTTTTTA
>BFEA01000162.1:1318957-1358159 GCA_003427395.1 Chara braunii | reverse complement strand
GGGGGGGGGAGAGAGAGAGAGAGAGAGAGAGAGAGAGAGAGAGAGAGAGAGAGAGAGAGAGAGAGGAAAATAATTTTGATTCGATATTATTGCGTTTTTTTATGTCAAGGTGGATTCCATTACGCAATAATTGTGCCTTAATCATATTGCGGGCACTTGCTAACTTTAATGGAACGATAAATCCTCATATGAAACTTCTTCTCTTTGTGTACTGGTGTTCGTGTTTCTTTATTCTTTGCTCTTTTGTTKCTCTYTCTCTCTCTCTCTCTCTCTCTCTCTCTCTCTCTCTCTCTCTCTCTTTCTCTCTCTCTTTATGTCTCTATCTTTTCTTTTCTTTCTATCTCTCTTTGTCTATCTTTGTCTCTCCTCGGTCTTCCTCCTACTTTTTTTTTTATGATTTAAATTGAATTTTCAATTTGTCACTTTTCTTTTTGTCAATTAAACTCAGACGTCGTAGCCAGTTTTAGGCTATTCTTTATTACCCTGTGATTCAATTTTTTTTTTTTAAGTCTGTTTCAGTTTATGTGAGTGGTTTGTGTTAGGTTCGCTACAACATTTCTTATTTTTGCGGGCATTGCCCGCATCGCCTGCACCGCGGGCGCTTAGCTAGTTATTATTATTATTATTATTATTATTATTATTATTATTAGGTGTCAGGTAATACCCTGGGTGCACATGGCATCTGTGAACTAGGGAACGAGGTTGTGAGTGATGAGAAAGACGTACCTGGTAAATAGGAGGTCGGCATTGGTGTTGACGCCTTCGTTAGCTGGTCGACAAGTTGTCTGAGTACTTCCATGTTGTAACTGTAGTATTAGTCTGCAGAGTAGGTAGGGCGCTTGGCACCATTCAGACAGAGAGCTACACCGAATTATGTTGTTGGTGTTGCCCTGTTGGGCTTTGACATTGACTCAAGATTCATCTGTATTCTTCTCAATTGGATGGTTACTTAGTTCCATTGTACTATCTGCTCTGGCTTTAACTACCTGGACTTCAGTGAGAATTTGCAACCTGGATTTCGGTACTTTGTTCGCATTCATGTCCCTTACATTTATTTTCTGTTATTATTATTATTATTATTATTATTATTATTATTATTATTATTATTATTATTATCATTATTATTATTAGTAGTAGTATCTCAGACCCGATTTTTACCTTCATGCATGGGAACAGTAACGCAACAAACAGGTGATATGTACCACTAAAAACTCAGAGATATTGGAACACGGGTACGGGTTCATTTTCGAAAACTACGACGACTCAACGCCCAACCATTCACTGTTCACGCACATCGGATCGCACTGAATGTCACACACACGACACTCTGATCTCACAGTCGCAGATTCACAATGACACACGGGGCACACTGCCATTGTGACATACACAAAGACGCCCGGTACGTGGCAGCAGCGCTTCCGCATGGCTTACGGAGTGGGAATGAATCAGAGGTCGGGCGYTGCCTCTTGACTTATACTTCWGCARCTTGCTGATYTGCCCTTTCCGTCGGCCCATGGTGCACACAGYCCCTCGTAGTACTTGCAGAAATGGMCTGGGACAGACGGGCACAGTCTGAGCCAGACAGACGCAACTGTCTGGGACAAACARCCAAAGACCGACGCTCARATAGGCTGCGGYGGATACACAATCACGTGTCCCACGYACARATAYAGTAGGACACACTCGTACACTGGGACACACACACACATARCAGGGAAGAGGGAAAGACGAACAAACAATACCGGAAGATCAGACATACCGGATGATCAGACATACCRGGTGATCAGACATACCRGGTGAACAGACAATCTCGGGTGAACAGGYAATRCCGGGTGAAAGACACACYGGGAAAACGAATATGATTGGGACACCGGCRCATTCCCCGRTGTAAGCACCAGGCGCCAATCAAAAGAGGGAGAGAGCTACATTGGGGATATACTGTTGGTATTGCCACTTGGACTTGGACCTTGACTTACAAACCTGCTGTATCATTTTCAAAAGGGTGGCTACTTGGTTCYWTTATGTTATCTACTCTTGTTTTGGCTACTTGGACTGATCATGTGAATCTGCGAGGAGAATTTCAGTGTTTCGTCTACATTCATGTCCCTAGTAACTAATTAGTAATATTATTATTGTTATTATTATTACTATTATTAGCAGATTCGTTTCATTACCCTCCTCCTACATAAGAACAGCAGCACTGCGATACGCAATGACACGGAGAGAAAGGAGACATACGTACAACAAGAGGGGGGCAAAAAGAGAGAAAAGGAAGAGACCGTAGGTAAAGTTGTGGGGTGAACTAGGCTGGGGCATTGGGGTCGACATGGGCCTGAGAACTTGAGTTTTGACTCACTACTACATTGTATTACTCTGTTGGCTGAATGTGCAGAGCTATGATACTCGCTGCTTGTATACGACTATTCAGACGACTATCTGATCTTGCAACCCGGATTTTGATATCGTTCGTTTTTTTTCATAATCTTGGATATTATCATTATTATTATTATTATTATTGTTATTATTATTATTATTTTTTTTTTTTTATCAATATTTTATTATTATTGTTATTACTATTATAATAATAATAATAATAATAATAATAATAATTATTATTATTATTATTATTATTATTATTATTATTATTTTTATCAGTATTATTGTTATTATTATTATTGGCATCATTTTACTTATATCGTCGGGACCACATACTCTGATAGGAATCAGAATCGGACAGGGGTGCGAGGCAACAGAGTTAAGAAGGGCGCCAACAAGTATGACGACTCTTACATCCTTCATCCTCCTTCGCTTTCCCATGCCTACACCCCACATAAGCGCACAAGCACCTTCATAGTATTTTGGCTTAACTGGGATCAGGATTCATGCTCAAAGGACTCTCATTCCTCACTTGATCCATGTAACAGGGTAATTGCGGGAGCTCTCCCAGAGTTCAGGCGGAACTCTGGAAGCAGGGAACGGCGAGGTACGTTACTTCGACCCAGATGTTGTCTCATACAGGCTATCATCGTGACAATGATCATAAGGGTTAGGGAATCAGAATAAGAAACTCTTAAAGTCTTGGATTGCGGGTAAAGAAAAAGAGTGGCTGAGTGTGAAACTGATTGCTTCTAGATACAACAATCTTGCTGTGGGCGCTGATCGGAGGTATGGATACAAGCTATCAGACCTCTCGCGATCATTCTCTCTATATCCCATCCAAACAGATGATGAGTACCTTTGTTTGAGTTTCCATAATTAACTGTCATGAATCACACCAATCATTGCTAATTATACATCTGATCCAGCAATAAGTCTCCAAACTAACAATGATTCAGGGTTCGAATGCCATAAAAAGCGATGACTAGAGCCATAGGTAAGACTTGTGTGGAGGTAAGAATAGCAGGGAAAGACTGCCTTAACTCCAAATGAGCCTTACGCTTGGTCAGTGGTAAGTGCAGGAACCCTTGGACAACCGCCTTGTTGAGAGATAGCCACTGATAAGAGTAGCAGGGGAATCATGTCTTATCAGTGACTAGCCTGATATAAGAGTTGTGAGGTTTCAAGGACATCTGCCTTATCATAAACCAACTTAACATTCTTTTCAGTGATAAGAGTAAGCAAGGACCCTTGGACACCTGCGTTATTGAGGGCTAGCCACTGATAAGAGTAACAGGGAACCCTGTCTTATCAGTGACTAGTCTGATATAAGAGTTGGGAGGTTTCAAGGACACCTGTCTTATCACTGATTAAACCTAACATTATTTTCAATGGTAAAAGTAAGCAAGGACCCTTGGACACCCGCCTTATTGAGGGCTAGACACTGATAAGAGTAGCAGGGGAATCCTGTCTTATCAGTGACTAGTCTGATATAAGAGTTGTGAGGTTTCAAGGACACCTGCCTTATCATTGATCAAACCTAACATTCTCTTCAATGGTAAGAGTAAACAAGGACCCTTGGACACCTGCCTTATTGAGGGCTAGTCAGTGATATGAGTAGCAGGGGAATCTTGTCTTATCAATGACTAGTCCGATATAAGAGTTGTGAGGTTTCAAGGACACTTGCCTTATCAATAAACATCCTAGGGCTTAGTCGGTGATAAGAGTAGTAAGGATCCTCGGGCACCCGCCTTATTGAGGGCTAGTTAGTGATAAGAGTAGCAAGGGAATCTTATCTTATCAGTGACTAATCCAATATAAGAAGTAGCGATGTTTCAAGGACACCTGCCTTATTAGTGGCTAGCCATAGGATAAGCCTACCGCTAAATGTGCTTGGCACACAGTGGCCAAGACCCACAAGTTTGCCCTTGTGAAACAAAGCTCCAGTAACAGATGGATATGTCCTAAATGGTCTGCCATACCACCGCTAACTTTCTCCACAATCTGCATTGTTCGGTCCTAACTATCTCTGATTCTACTGAAAGAGGATAATTGAGATCTTGCCTCAAAAAAGATTATTCATTCATCTGATTCCTTTCCATGAGATTCTTTCCACAAGTTGGATAAATGATGTGATCAATGCGTGTTGGAAGAAGGAAAGGGACCTCAGATAGGATAATCCCAAAAGAGATAAGAATGAGATAGTGAAAAAGAGTATGGAGAATTGCCGTGATGGTAAAAGGGAAGTGAACTGTTATTCACTACCTGAAGCGAAAGGGCAACAGACCTAACATTTAGTTAAGGATAAAAGTCAGACAAAAGACACAGAGTTTAGAAGGAACTTTCTAGATCTTAGTAGGGAAGAGGGATGTTAAGTTTCTCTTGGACTGTATTGTGTCTACAGGTTTCGACATTTCGGAGAACTTACGGAAAATCCGTAAGAGCAGCAATTCTGTTATCTCTGGATAACAGGTCGGTAGAACTCCGACTCAACTTCCATCCATGGCTTGACACCCACACCTAAGACAAGACCTAAGAAGGGAACAGATAAATCTTCCCCTTGTATCTATGCCTAAATTGTCCAAATCACACTCAGGAGACTTCAAAATGTGTGGGGCTRGGGTAAAATGGAGTCASGGTTAGGAAGGAATRTTGTTTTCAAGGGTTTGGGGCGTGAGTGRCATGYTGTGAGTGGGTTAAAGGTTGACACTCRTAGCGCATTYTGTGTCTGCATTTGTATGTGTGTATGTGTTTTCCTGCATCTKCRCAGKTGTTGGACATTTGTACTGTCTCCTGAGTTTGGGATYTTCTGGAAATTCGGGCAAAGGGACACGACAATCGTGAAAGTGAGGTCCACCGCTCAGTCAGCTCCCCTGATTTACATACATACATATATCTATATATACTTGTGAATRGGATCGTAGGYTGGTMRGTACCTAGGAAGTCATTTTATTTGGGACTTCTTTTGAGAGGAATGAGAGATTACTAAAGACTTRACTCTGACATTTTTATAAGGTCAACAAAGGAAACATAGAATCATTGTCTTAAGCTARCTAAGCGTGGAAGACTGTCCGAGAAGTCGACYTGATTAGATARTCGGYCCGAAGAGTTAGCATCTCGGGGCTCGACATAYGGGTCAGTCTTAARGSGTTCTACCRCGCGTATGCCTATGCTACGRCGATCGAGAAAACGYCCTCGGYTGGCCTACCTCTGCGATTGCACGTAAAAGCCTTCGCACGTGGGTCAGTAGCTCAGCAAGGATACGCCCACCTAAGGGATGGTGACAGCTCCCGCAGGTGGAGGTAATGTTGTACCTCGCGGGTTCCCTAACCTGTCGTAGGGAGTCGCGAGAGGTATAGCACATGCGCACGGTCGGAGTTGGTATTTCGTGAAGTAACCAAGAAACTCCTGCGTGACACAACCGTGAGGTCCGACACCAAAAAAACTACTATGAGTATGGGTGTGGGACCGCTGCGCGCGACAGGCGGCGCTGTTGCCAGGGATCTCGCTTCTAGCCGAGGTCCTTAGTGAACGAACTCGGGTAAAGCAAGATCCAAGCAGAACGACAATTATTAAAAGGTCAGTAATTAACTAAGACTCTAAGTAGAATAAGGTAACTTGGATAGATGGTGACGAGTAATTGCTCTAACTAAATCAGTGAGTAAATAAGAGTTAGCGAATATGGCACCTAAGGGCCGTGGGACGGGAGGAAGAGGCGGCAGACAAGGAAAGACGCCTGAAAGGCCTGTGGACTTGACCAGAGAAAGGGGAGATTGAAATGAAGATGATGAGGAGAAAGATGAAGGATTGAGGGCAAGAAGGTATAGGAAGGAGAGGCGCATGCATATCCCAGACCCTGACGAGATGGCTTATTATTCATATAGGTATGCAAGGCGTTATGGAGAATCTCCGTCACTCTTCGCGACGCCTAGTCGCCCGCATCCTGACCCTTATCCACTATCTCAAGAACGACAGTTGGCTATCCTTTCCCCGCCTCACCAACAGGGACCCCGCGGGGCACCAAGCGTGTCTGATCCTCCTGTAGTTGCGCAGTCTGCGTCTCCTGATAGAAGGATGTGCATATCACTTTTAATGTTTCTACTATGTCAAATAGAGATCTGTGGGTTAATAACATACTTGCTGTACAAAAGATTATATAAAGGTTTAAAAGGATCGAAGGAGATGATGGGATAGAAAGGGGAATCAGTCAGATTTTGGGATTATAAGTCTACTAGCTAAAATGAAAGAGATGTGGCCTGGATTGTGTTGTGTAGTAGGTGGATTGTGCCGACGAGAAAAATGATTTCTGCCCGATATCAAATCACGATCAGAAAGCCCGTGCAAATGAGGCGTGGCATGATGATGAATCTGCCAAGTCGTCATGAGGAGAACAAAGAGACGGGGTATTGTTGGGGGATTTCTATAGAGGAACAAACTTTCATTTGGATCGAGTCTGGATGGGTTAGAGACAAAAATCGCGCAGTAGAAAGGGTTACCTTGTATCTTTCTTCGGAGAAATTGCAAACTATCATAATAAATTTAGTCTTAGGAACTGATCGATCTCTTTCCAGACTATTGTGGATAGCAGAATCCGCGCTCGAGTCTAGGAGAAGAGATGCAAGTTTGAATAGGTTTGAAGGAATGATGGGAACTATGAGGGTAAGAAAGGCTAACGATTTTCTTCCGCCAGCAACGTATCTAAGAGGGACCCTTCCTATGTTCATCATAGATGCAACCTTCGGAGGGAGGACCCGAGTGGAAAGGGCTGCGGAAGCCGCAATGGCAATACCTGAGAGAGAATATCACGCATCTACCCCTCTGCTGGTATACTACATATACCTAGAGATAGGGCACTTGATTGAAGGAAGGGATCCTCAAGACGTACTATCAAGGGTCGACTCATATGCACGTCAACACGATTGGGGAGATAGGTATATCTACTGGGAGGAACTGAAGCAGAGGATCCTCGATCAACTGGGAAGGGGTGCTCAAGGGAGACCGAGATAGAAAATTGTTAAGAAAATGGAAAAATTGAGCAGTTACTAAGAAGAGAAAGATCCTTTCTTTGGCTGTTGTGACAGGTATACCAGGATGACTCCTTTAATGTGGTTCGCTGATCGGAGCTTCCTGATCAATCTGCCAGAGCCAAAGGAAGGAGGAGTCAAAATGACACTGCCGAAGAGGACAATATATATGGATGAGGAAATGGATTCATGGTGCGGGATACCGATAGGACAAGAAGCCTTCCTTTGGATAGAAACCGGGTGGACCACGAGGGAAAGGCAGGCAATAGTAAAAGTGACACTTCATTTACCGGCCCTTCTCTGGAGAGCACACACGATCGATCTTGCGATAGGGGAAAGTCGACCCATCTCTAAGTACGTATTGATAGCCGGATTGACCCTTGACGCATTTTAATAGAGAATGTATTAGGGAGAAGAAAGAGAAGTTATAAAATCAATTGAAGCAAAGTGGGCCGCTGAATTCGTGTATCCAACAAGGTACATTAAAACCACGCTTCCGAGCTTCATAATTGATGAAGCATTATGGGGGATTGAGAATGTAGAACGAGCAGTACTCGCAGCCCAATCAGTTCCAGAGATGGGCTTCGAATTCGAGGCATCGAAAGTTGTTTACCGTTTATACTTAGAGATGGGACCGAAACTAAAGAGTAGGGATTTCTATAACGTACTATGTGTAGTAAACACATACCTACGCACCTACCATTTTGAAGATCTTTCGACCTACTGGCGCAATCTTTGCCGGGAAGCATGTATTGAAAAATTTATAGATGAGATCCCTTCTTTATTTGGTATGGTTAGAAGCTTTTGGCACGGGGACTGGGTACCCCTAGAAGAAATACTCGGTTGAGAGAAAGGGGTATGATAAGTCATATATAGGGTAAAAACAAGTGACAAGAGTAAAGATACGTCAAGAGTGACGAAGAGGGTGGATCAATGGTCGTTTTGTGTGTCTTAACATGGTCTACGGTCTAGCAAGAACCAAGAAAGAAAATGGGAAAAGATGGGCGATGCCAGCGCCAACGGAGGGCCGCCAATCCCCGCGGCGGAAATCGTCAAGTTACTAGAGAAAAGAACGATAAAAAAATCTAACACATATTCCCTTTCAAAGGGGATAGGGTCACTCATTGGTTAGAACTACTTGAGCAAATCTTCAACCAATTGACACCGGGCGAGAAGTTCGCCCAGTTGTTCGAGCATGTATGGTGGGAATGCACCTCTGACGTGGAAGAGGTAGTGAGAAAATCGAACAATGATTGGGCTGAGTTTAAAAGGGGTACGCAAAAGACGTTTAAGCTGGGAGATGGTTTGCTCACAATTGACCATCTCTATAACATGAACAGAGATGACTTCACCACGATCACGGCATTCACCAACACGTTTGAAAAGACAGCCGAGAGGGTCCCTGGACTGCCTGAAGAAATGCAGTGCGTCATATTCCTAGAAAAATTCTCTGGGTATGAGGCGATGGAACTAACCCGAGGGGGAGCCGCCGGGAGAAAGACAACCTGGGAAACTATAAAGAGGAACATCGCGGCGGGAGACATGAACCAAGTGTTCCATCACCAAATCAAGGTCGAACGAAAGAAAAGAAAGACAGTAGGGACGATCCAAGGAACGGATAGTGTACTAGGAGGAGTGTTGAGCAATATGGCAAACGAGATAGAAGAGCTTAGGGAAAGAGTGACACCATCGAAAGTGTTAACCGTGACACAGCCGTCAGGAAAGAGAAGAAAGGAAAAGGAAGATGGAGAGGAAGAGGCAGAAGATGGAGGACCAGAAGGAATGGACAAACTGACCAAGTATCAGAGGAAGGCTAAAAATAACGCTATCGGAGGACAAGGGTCGGGAAAAGGACAAGTAACTCAACAAGCGATAGTCCAGTATGAACAGGAGCCGTCAACAAGCACAGTACAATATGGTCAATGGCCCGTGGGTCCGCCTATGAGAGCATGGCCTGGGTACTTCCCAGTAGGGTCATGGCCTACGCGGGGTCCATACCCCATGTTACCCCAGAATCAGAATTTGGGAGGAAACCAAAATACGGGACAACTTCAACTAACACGGCAGAACCAAGCGGGATCTAGTCGCCAAGGTGGTCAGAACCAGAACAGGTCCCAAAGACAAGGACAAGGACAAGGACGTGAAAGAGGTAGGAATGGTGGTAGAAATCAGGGACCAGGGGAACGAGGAGCAGGTAACAGAGGAGGTGGAAACCAAGGTAGGAACTGGGGGCAGTCCCAAGGGGGTGCAAATCCAGTCGGGCAGGAATACCAGCAAGGGTGTGGGCGTGGATACGACCAAAGTTATGGAAGGGGGTATGGTAGAGGAAACGGACAATGGAACGGACAAGGATATGGCAGAGGGTGGATTGATTACAGTGAATGTGTCTGTACCCACTGCACGATCAAAGGGCACACGGGGAAACAGTGTCATGTTAGAAAGCTAGACGAGCGTGAAGAGCTCATAACATCAAACATGGAAGGAGAGGTGTTCGACCAAAATGGTAGGGTGATTGATCCTGAGATTCCAGAGGGCACAAGGGAAGAGGCTCTTCGTGTGGCCGCGCTTGGTCCCAACGCACCAGGGATGTTCCGAATTTGGCAGGAAAGGGAAGAACCAGTAGTGCAGGTCAAAGATATAACTAACTTGGAAGAGAAAGTGAATAGGATGGGGATTGGAGAAGACAAGGGAGACGTGCCGCTGGTGGAAAAAGAAACAGAGGAGGAAGACGTTAGGGCTAATGTCAGAGACACGTTCGATAGGATGGAAAACTTGGTAGACAAAATGCAGAGGCTACATCTGAGGTTGCAAGGGATATGTGAAGAAGCAGGAAAAGATGGAGCTGGATGCCCAAAAGTATTTACTATGAGGCGCGGGGGATCGGGAGATGGGCCAAATGAACCCAACCCGAGAATGTTGAGAGCCAATATGGCCGCAAGGAACAGTGGAAGTCAGAGAAGTATAAGAGGAACGATTTCATTCGCTACAAGAAGACCCGCAGGAGGGAATCCTCAAAAGGAACAAGCTCAGGCTTCCCAACCAGTAGAAGAAGAACCACCTATCACGGTAGAGGGTGATGAAGATGAGGATGAGAAGATTGGGGAGGAAGAAGAAAGGCAGGCGGAGATAAGGGCTAAGAGAAAGAAAGGCGAAGCTAAGGAAGGAAGATCGAAAGGGGATACGGGACCAAGCAAGAAGAGAAAATACCAAACCTCGATCGAAGAAGGAGTGGATCTGGAAGGCCTGGTGAATAAACTGCTGGAGGGGCACAATGAACTACTAAACCTGAAAGAAATTCTCGCTTCGGCTCCTAAGTTAAGAGAGATGGTGAAAGCTAGGTTATCATGTCGGAGAGTAGCCTCGGTCCGAATGGGGGATTTAATTCCCTAGGAGGCTAATTGGAGCGTGGCAGGAAGCAAAATGGAATGGAAGTTCGTGGGAACAGGGTTCATTGATATTGTGGTAAAGGGGAAGATGTGTCTTGGGATGGTTGACACCGGGGCAGAGATGAACATTATAAACGGAGAAACGACAGTAAAACTAAGACTGGAGGTAGATGAAAACGACTGCGGGTTTCTCAATGGAGCCAGCGGCAAAACCGGATACACGGGGGTTGCGTCAAATGTATTGATAGAAATAGGAAGAGTCAAGGTACATACGTGTTTCTACGTCATGCCCAACTTGGACCTTCCAATATTACTGGGAAGGTCGTTCCTGTGCAGATCTGAGGCGCTCATTATAAACAAGCACGACGACACCATGTTCGTTATCCTGTGTGACCCTGCCTGTGGAAACTTTGAGGTTATCACTTGTAGGAATACCGGCCCACACAGCTCGAAAAACAGGCTCAATGTCAGATCCTACACATTCGAGGAATCAGAGAATAGGAGGAGGAAACTGGAATGGGAAGAAGGAGAGGATGAGTTTGATGATGAAGAAGCCAAAGAGCTTGTATTAAGTCTGACCAATATCAGTGACGCGGTGAAACTGGTATCGGCCTATAGGATGACTGATCCTGATGAAGTCAGGGCACTCGTAGAAAGGATCCAAGACGATCCGGAAGGGGGAAGAGTCGATCTCGTTTACAAACCGCCTCCTTCTTCTCAGATGATAGTGCCGCATGCACCGAATGCTCAAGCTGCCGGTCAGCATTTTTTAGGGGTGGGCTCAAGGAGGGCTCCAAAAGGAGGTACAAGATGGTAGATAAAAAGAGTCACCCTGTGCCAGTTCTAGTGAGTCAAGAAGAAGGGGTGTATTATGATCAGGAAAGGGAACTGATACAGCGAATGAGGGAAGGCATCTAGAATAGGCCTTGTCGTATCGACGATGGGACTGAGAAAGAACTGATAATAGGGAAACCTGGCTTTCTGACAAGGCAAGAGGAGGACTTGGTGAAAGAACTGATACGTGAAAAACATGGGGCATATGCCTTCAACGATGATCAACGTAGGAGGCTGGATGTGGACAAGATAGAAATGATCCGCATTCATACTGTACCTCATGAGCCATGGAATGTCCGAGGAGCTAAGTATCCCAACCCCGAGGATCGCAAAAGGGTGGTAGAGTACCTAAATGAAAAAATCCGTACGGATGTTGCAGGATATTCCAGTGGACCGTACGCGTCTCCATGGTTCTGCTTTATAAAGCCAAATGAAGTTCTCAGATGGGTGCAAGACCTCCAACGACTGAACGCGGTAACTGTAAGGGACGCATGAGGTTTGCCTAACGCTGACCAATTGTCAGAAGCCTGTGCAGGAAGGTCGATTGTGTCCCTCATCGACCTCTATTCTGGATATGATCAGTTTCCAGTCTATCCGGCAGACCGTCCCATCACGGCGATGCACACACCAAGAGGATTGGTCCATATGAATGTTGCGCCGCAAGGATGGACCAATGCTGTGGTCATGGTACAACGGAGCATGATCAGGGTTATGCAACCAATCAGCCCTCAGATCACCGAGCCATACATAGATGATCTTGCAGTTAAGGGCCCGATTGAGAAGGATGAGTCAGAAGTGGCTCCAGGGGTGAGAAAATTTGTATGGGAACATGTTCAGGGATTAAGAGAAGTTTTATCTCTGCTAGAAAAATACAACCTCACCGCCAGTGGAGTGAAATCGAGACATTGCGTAAAGGAGGTAACCACTGCAGGATACATTTGCAACGAGCATGGTCGGCGCCCTGATAAGAAGAAGACCAATAAAATCCTGGAATGACCCACCCCTTTTAGAAATGTGGGTGAAGTTCGAAGCTTCCTTGGTACCTGTGGGTTCTGGAGAAGATTCATAGAAAGGTTTGCAAGTAAAACTAAACACCTAAGGAAGCTAGTCCGTAAGGATCAGGAATGGGAATGGGGAAACCATCAAGAACAGGTGGTGGAAGAATTGAAGAAGGAGTTCAGAGAGGGAGGTCTGGTACTAGGAGTACCGGACTTTGATGCGACTATGGAAAGACCCTTCATAGTTGAAACTGGCGCTGGACCAACCGCCCTGGGAGGCGTTCTGATCCAGGCAGACAGTGAAGGAAAGGAGAGGCCGCTGAGGTTTGAAAGCCGAACACTCAACTCAACAGAAAGGAACTACTCGTAGTTCAAAAGGGAAGCCTTGACGGTCCTGCATTGCCTAAGGATCTTTAGGCATTACCTTTTTGGGAGGAGGTTTGTACTGAGGATCGATCCTACGACACTTGTGTACTCGCTCAAGAATTTTTCGCCCTCAGATCCAACCATAGCCAGATGACTCACCTATGGATGCTCGACTTCTAGTTAGAACGGATCCCTTGGAACAAAAACAGGGCGGATGGCATGAGCAGAATTCAGTGGGGAAATAAGGAAGAATCCAATGAAGAAACGCCTCAAGTAGACGGGTTTTTTTACGAAGGGGAAGACATGCGAACTCACGTGAACTGTTGGTTCATGTTTGTCGAGAGTAAGGAAATGAGGAGAGGAAATCCGATGTGGCATCCGCCTCCCCAATTTATGAGAGAACCTTCCCTGATACTCACACCATTAGAAGAGGAGGACTCTTGGGGCGAGAGAAATACGGAATGGATAATGGAGTTGGCTCGGACAGAAAATTATAGGATAACGGATGAGTCGCGAACGATCGAAGCAGGAGTCCAACAGACTGTCGAACAGGTAGCCATGATGGGAAGAATGTACTACATGACAAATTCGTTGTTACAAGTCCAAGCGAATGATGAAAGAGGAATAGTGACGGCCGATGAGATAGTTATTGGGGATGATTACGAGTTTGATGAAGAGAAGGAAGGGGAGTTCGAACAAGAAGAAATTTCAAAGGAATTCAAGAAAGAGGAGTATGATGGGTTCTATTTAGAAATGGGGTTGCTTCTCTTAGGAGATAAAAGAGAGAGAGAAGTGAGTGAGAAGACTCTCAGGATGAGAGACCACTATGTGGTAAGAGGTGGTCACTTGTTCATCAGGGATAAGAGGGGGCCACCATGACGTGTCGTGTATGGAAGGAATCGCCAGATTGACGTAGTAGATATGTTGCATGATGGGATAGTCGAAGGACATCGGAGTTTCGCAGCTACTTATAAGAAGGCGATGAAGCTCTACTACTGGGAAGGAATGTTTGAGATGACGCGAAAATACTGCGAATCATGCGTGCCCTGTCAAATTCGATCGCCTATCAGGTACAAGGAACCCCTGCATCCTAGATATATCAAGGAAGTAGGGGCGGTTGTTCACCTGGATCTACTGGCTATGCCGCTAGGTCTTGGAGGATATAATTATATATTTGACGCAAGGGACAACCTTACAGGATTCGTTGATGGCAGAGCGATCAGGAACAAGACTGGGGCAACGCTGACGGATTGTATTAAAGAATATTATCTCAGATATCATTTCGTATTGGAGTTTACAATGGACAGAGGGTCTGAGTTCACATGTGGGGAGGTGAAAGAATTGCTGAAGGAATTGGGGGTCATAGGTAACAATACAACTCGGGCTCATCTACAAGCGAATGCACCGGTTGAGAGAGGCCATAGCACAATTACTAACTTGTTGGCCAAATGGACCAGTGGGAAGCCGAACCTCTGGCCAAAGTTCATAAGAACAGTGTTCTTTGTGGAAAACATCATCGTAAAGAGAACGACCGGGTATGCACCTGCGACACTCTGGTATGGGCGTCACGCCACATTTTCTATTGAAAACTTCCTGAAAACTTGGCGCGGGCAGGACCTGGAGAACAACTTGACTTTGGAAGAATTGCTAGATCTAAGGGCAAGGCAGATCAGCACCACTGAAGAAAGGGTGCAGGAAGCAATCATGAATGTTGCAGACAGCAGGGGAAAGGATAAGGAAAGGTGGGACAAGCTACCTAGAGTAAGACTCGAACCTCTACAAGTTGGCGAGACGGTACTGCTCTACGATTCCTCTCTGGAAATGCAGTGGTCGTGAAAATTAGACAAACGATGGCTAGGACCATTCAAAGTCAGGAAGCAGGGACTTCATGGGGAATATAAGCTAAAAGAGATGGATGGGACTCCAAGGAAGGACTGGGTCTCAGGATCTAGACTGAAGAAGTTTCGAGTCAGAGAAGAGGTAAACTCAGCTACGATACGAAAGCTTGAATAGACTAGGAAGGTATTTAGGCATGCATATGTGTATCAGTTTCTATGCAGGTATGTACTAAACTGCCTAAGATTATGCTAATACATATATGGATACATACATGCATATATATATATATATATATGTGTGTGTGTGTGTATGTGTACATACATGGATGCAAAATGGTATAAGTGGGGATATGTGTGTATATATATATATGTATATATATATCTATATATAAATATATATATGATATATATATATATATATTTATATATATATATATGAGTATGTGCGTGTATGGCATGCCTGATAAGGAGAGCATTGTCAACTTGTGTTTGACAAGGAATGTTGCCTTGATGATGATCTGACCCTTGTACCTGTCATTGGCTCCTTCTCTGTGTGCAGGCGTGACCCTTGGAAAAGAAGAGACCATGGCGCAAATGAGCAATGGCAGGACCCTCTGGACCTACCTTGAGAAAGGGCGGGCAGAGGAGGGATCAGAGAGTCTCAAGGAGCCTGGAGGAGTTGCCCATTTACAGGGCAGGAGACAGCCTGCGAATTTTTCTGCGAGACCTTTAAGAGTACGCATTCAAGAGAGAGTGGGGTGACAGGGAGAAGATTGCGAATGTGAGTGGGGCAGGAATGTACAAGAGGAGAATTGAAGGAGTGGTGGCAGGGTGCACGGGGTGGAAAGTATGCAAGGAGAGGTTATGGAAGGACATGGGGGCCTTCCCAAGAGACGATGTGGAGGATGACTTAAGGTTTGATGGAACCAATCTGGTGGACTTTATCGAGAGCTTGCAGCTGGCCGCAGAGAGAGGCGAGTGAAACAAGGATGAAAGGAAGAAATAACTGATCGCAAGATCAAAAGAGAGTGAAAAGGAGGAAGTTAAAGGAATTGTGGAAGGGAGCCGAACCTGGAAGAGAATAACAGCAGAATTGTGGATAGCCTACACCTAGGCCAGACAAGATCAAACAAGAAAAGAAAGACTGCAAGAGAAGGGGCTATGGATTGGAAGAGAGGTGGCTGAGCCACAAGGGAAGGAGGTAGAAGATGAAGAAGAAGATGATGTGCCTCTGAAGAGATTGAAGAACAAGACGAGGGTCTCCCCAAGAGCAGCAGCAAGGGATCTGAGCAGACTGAGGGGGATGAGGAGGAAGAGCAAGAGGCAGCAAAAGGGAGGAAAAGAAGCATGGGGGCAAGTATGGTACCGAGAAAGAAGAAACTTGGAAAGAAAAGGGCAATTGAGAGTGGAAGGGAAGAGGTATAAGAAAGGAGGAGTGAAAAAAGGGGAGGAGTGAAGGAAGCTGGAGAAGGGAAGAAGATCCAGGAAGGAGGTAAGGCTCCCAAGGTCAAGAGGACTGAGGAAAAGGGACCAATTGGAGACAGAGAAAGGGAAGAGGCAAGTGAGATACGAAGGAAGGAAGATGAGAGGGATGCCCAGGTGAAAAAGTTGATAAGAGATATGGAAGAGATGAGGGAGGAAATGAAAGGGTTGAAGAAAGGGAAGGAGGAATTACAGAAAGAAGTGAGCCAATTGAGGGTCACCCTGACTATGAGCGATAGAAAATTGGAGAATGAAGCGGCCACGATAGGAAGGATGAAAATAAGGATGGATGACTTGGGCTCTGAGGTCAGTGTGCTAGGACTGGACCTAGACAGTGAAGTCTCAGAAAAGAAAAGTTGAGACAAGAGTGGGAAAAAAGATGGGGTGAGATATTGGTAGGAATGAAGGACTCAGACTCAGCCATCAGGAAAAAGAGAAGGAAGCCACAGAGATGGTGGAAAGAAAGAAGGGTGAAGAGAAAGGGGTATAGACTGAGGAGAAGAGAGATGAGCCTCCTGCACCAGAAAAGGAGGTGAGTGAGAATATGGCTATGCCTCTGCCAAGACAGGGTAAAAGGCAAAGCGAATCCCAGTTGGACTCACCAAAGGAGGCTGAAGATCAGGCTGAAACTTCAATCCAACCAGACATAAAGAGAATCAAGCCTAGCATGGTTGGACATAGGTGTTTCTTCTGCACTCAGGAAAGGCACCTCAGGGATGAGTGTTCCATTCTAGCAATTTATATTAAGGAAGGAAAAGCCAAATATGATAGTCATAAGAGATTGGTGGCCGACACATGGCAGACCATTCCCAAGATACTTGAGGGAAACAGGGTAGCACTCCACATGATACTAGGACTGCCAGTTGATTTCTAGGTAGGAATATGTAAATGTTTTGAGTAAATTATGACTTGAATGGGCTTAAAAACAGTTATGAGAGGGAGAAAGGTGTAAATTAAAGCAAGTTTGACATGAGAACGAGTGAGACAAGTTGTGTGTTTTTCTGCAGTGAGATGAGGAGACTTAGGATAGGAAGTGGTATAGGAAATGACATGAGAAGTATTTGAAGGATAGTAGAGGGGAGTAGTGATCTGACTCTGTAACATACTTGTATTTATATATATTATTCAGGGGGATGAGCTGGTGAACACGACACACTTGTCACATTGTGTGTGGGCCTTTGTCTTTGGTTGAGTCTCTTGTAACCTAAGATCTCCCTTCGTCTATCACTACTAGACTCTGTTGAGATCTAAGGAGGTGATAGAGGAATGGGCGGATCTATATTCATGTGAAAGTTTGATGAGTTTGTGAAGCTTCAAAAGCTGGATTGATTGTACATCTTTTGTTTGAGACCATGCTACGACATGGTAGACTCCTTTGAGTCTTATCAATTCTGTTGCAGAAATTCTTTGGCAATCTCTATGAAAGTGATGTTTTATTTTTGTGGATTCTGACAAGCAAAGAGTCAATAAAAATTTATTTTAAAAATAATGGTTATATATATATATATATATATATATATATATATATAAATAATGAGTATAAAATAACCCCGAGGTGTGTGCCTCACCGAGCTATGATAAAAGACTTGGCGGGCACAACCCTTAGTGGTAGTTTGACGAATGCTCAATTTATTATCTTATTTATTTGGTTTATTTTAAAAAGTATCGTTCATCCACCCTAAGGGTTAACCTGAGGGCATAAATTACCAAGCCTATGGTGGAACATTGGCATCGTAGGAACGTAACTCCCAACGTGGGCTTGGTAATTTATGCCCTCAGGGTGACGGCGTCAATCATAAAACCACATTTCATTTCAGGATTCGGATTTGACGAATTACCTTGTCGGAAAACACCTTTATGTGCATATAGTTCTCCAAGCGACGAGGACGTCGCTTAATGAGGTCTGGGATACTGTCGGACAAAATACCCTTACAAGGGTATTTTGCCATGTATTTGCATTAGGCACGGTGGCGGCGTCAGCTACCATGACGTAGCCAGTCTGGAACGAGATGGGGTGTGCACGCTTGGCATGACACTGGGAGCAAAATTCCTCGGCCACTAAGGCCGGGGCAAAAATCGGTGAGAAAATTTCACATGTGCGCGCGTTATTATGACGCGCGCCGTGGTGATTTGGATTAGTAGTAATACCCCTCGACAGAAGAGGTCGAAGGGTCAGATGGGCTGATAATTGTGTCAGGTAGGACTATAACACGCACTGAGAATTGGTCCAGTGCCTGTCTTCCCTCTGGTACTGGGTGTTCTAAAAATTTCAGTCTATTGTCTTCCCCTACTCAGCCTCCGGGTCGAGTATCTGGTGTGGTGCCAGCCTACCCGCCACTTGAAGTAATTACCCTGCTGCGACCCTTGATGCCGCGGCCACGGCTAAGTACCGGCGCCTCGGGCCTTCCGATGAAAATACGTGCCCTTGCGGGCCACGCATGCGCCTAAGGCGGCGGGCATTCAGATAGGCACGTAGATTAGCAAGCGTGCACGCTAGCGCTGGCTAGAGTGGGCTCAGGCCATTGGTTGGACTGGGCCACGTTACTTTATGAATACTAGAGCTACTCCCCTTTTACTCGAAGTGGGAGCTAGCTCAGTAGGTTTCAGTACAGGATTGATATGCGGGGGATCCGGGGATCAAGGCCTGCCACCCTCCGAGCTAGCTTCCTTTTGATAGGGAGCTCTACTTTCATTTTGCCTGGGGTTTGAACGGCCGGGACTTGAACCCGCGACCTCTTTAGTAAGGATAGATAAGGTAGTTGTCTCGTTGAAACGAGATACTACGTTTAGTAGTTAGATTCGTTCGTACTTTTATTTTACTTTTTTTATTATTATCTAAGAAGTAGATTTGTTTTCTTTTGTTTCTCTTTTCCCACAACTGCTAACTTTTAGATTCGTTTAGTGGACCTACACCCTAAATCCGGGCTGATCCAGCCAAAGGAAGGATAGAGGTCCAACAGTCTCTACCGTGAAGGCATCTGCCTATAGCACGGGGGTCCCTTGTCAAGGAGAGGACAAGCCACCGCGAGATCACGCTGAGGCGAGATCGGGAATCGGCCGCGCGATAGCCGGTGAAGAGCGCAGAAAGGCGAAGGGAGGACCACGAGAGGACTAGGAAAGACCACTCGTAAGGAGGAGAGAACCGTGAGAGAGAGAAAAGGGGAAACACGGAGAAAGGAGAAGGTAGTCGCACGAAAGAAGAAGAAGAAGAAAAGTCGAAGAAGGAAAGAGAAAGAAGAGGGGAAGAAGACTTACCTGATTCGATAAGCCAGCCACGGTGGCAACGACAAACCAGACGAAGACAGACGGCGTGTATGATAGAAAAGGAGAGTGAAGACACACGAAAAGAAGGGGGAGAGAGAGAAAAGGGAGAGAAGAAAAGGGAGAAGTGGAGAGGGAATACTTACCTGACCAAGGCATAGCAACAAAGGGGGCTGACAACGACGGCGACCCTGACGACGACGGTGACAACGACGAGGAGCGGGAGAAGAGAACGGGTAAGTCCCGTCCCACGCAACCAATCCCGATACTCCCATCAAATAGAATAAAGATAATAATAATAATATAATAAGTAATAATAATAAGATTGAATAAATAAATAAATAAATAAATAAATAAAACCAGTACTCTCAGTCCATCTTCCTCTTCTCACCCTCTCATCGCCTGACTTCTCAGAATCAACAGACTACGATAGAGAGAGAGAGAGAGAGAGTTGTGACTTGAGACTAGGCGACAGTGGATCCGGACGCGACAGTGGGATTCATACATTTTGACGAGTAACTATTTGGGCCTGTGCCGAAGACTTGGTGTTGACGACATTCCCATCTTCCCCTCGTCTTCGTCTAACCTCCCTCTTCCTCGTCTGGTATGGTCGGGGCTGGCGCAATCTTCCTGTGTAAGGCGCCAGACCCCTTTACACCATGGAATGATAATGATGATGTATGTTCGAAGTTGCATTGCAATAATGATTGCTCGGATCATCGGTACCTAAGTTATCCACTACGCTGTCTCGTACTTTGTGCGAGGGGTCTGTTCTCGATCCGATCTGCACCAATACAGTAGGCGACGGTGGTGCTCATGTGTGGGAGAAAGAGAGGAGGAGATGGAGGAGGAGAGAGAGAGAAAGGAGATGGAGAAGGAAAGATGGAAATCAAGGAAGAAGAGAAGGAGGGAGAAAGAGAGAGAGCCTATAAGTCTCCTGCCCGCTCCTCGCCGCACGCTACCTTGGATTGATAGAACGAGCAAATCAAAAGATAGCAGTGTATACTTCCACGTTTTTAGCGGAAGATTCATTCTGTTTTGCTCGTCCTAATCGATGGGATGTGTGTGTGTGAGGCATTCATGATTCGACCGAGGCGAGAGAGAGAGAGAGAGAGAGACTATAAAGCCTCCAACCTTGGTTAACAGCCAAGTCTTCAGCCCGCGGCTCGCCGCGCGGCACTTGCATCGATAGATGAACAAAATTTGAATGAATCTTCCGCCAGGGCATGAAAATATACGTACTACACATGTGTATGTCCGCGTGTGTGAGTGTGTGTGTGTGTATGAGTGAGTGGAGCTGTAGATACTTATCACATGACCGTATCTAACCGAAAAGATGGCTAGTATACATTAGCTTTCTTTGATTATTATGTACCATTATTATTATTATTATTATTATTATTATTATTATTATTATTATTATTATTATTATTTGGTCATGATTGCGGACTCGGTTGTGTATGTATAGGGAGTGTTACGTACCTGAGCTGAACACACACTACACCAATGAATCCAACGAGTTGATTGCTTGGGTTGAAAGGCCCGGGTAACCTTCCTGAGGCTCATCATGTCGGGTACAGATTGTTGTAATTATCGATCTTGAACGAGGAAAGCCAAGTAAGCACGAATCATCAGTTCGCACTGATTACATCCCTGCACTTTGTACGCACCGACCGTCACTCCTATTGATTGAATGGTCCAGAAAAGTGTCTGGGTTGCGGTGATCTTGGCGATCTGCTGATGGGGGTGCAAGTGGCATCTGTGAGTGAGGGATCGATGGTTATGAGTGAGTGATATGGGAGGCATAACTGGTATTTGCGGCAATCACCATTGGCCAATATCTACATGTACTTGGGGGAACTGTTGACATCATCACCAGCATTGTACTATAGGATATGCCACGTGTAGTCTGGACGTCGAGCGCCGGATAGGATACCAACCCGGATTCTTCTTCGTTGATGATAATGAGCCCCAACATTGTCAACTATGAGTTCTGATTTGATGTGATTCGTGATGCAATTATGCTGATTGGTTCAAGATCACGACTATCTGGTCCTGAGTATGTGATACTGTTGATTGCCAAAGTTGTTATTACTTATCTCCCTGCATATTATTGATTTATTTTTATTATTATTATTATTTTCGTCATTATTATTATTTTATGGATATTTCATTCGCGATATGGTCGTTATTTTAAACAAGCATACTTGCGAGGACACGAGGAGCTCGAAAAGGTGGGGACGAACACAGAAGGAGAAGTGAACTCGCAAGGGAAATGAGAGAGAGAGGGGCGGAGAGACAGAGAGAAAGGATCAAGAAGAGAGAGAGAAAGGGGAGATGGAGGCACGTGGCGTCTGTGTGTGAGGCAGAGGTTGTGAGGGATAAAAGAAGACAATACCTGGTGATCGAGGCCGATATATATTCGTGCTTCGGGAATGCTATTGACGTCATCTTTCAGCTGCGTAGTATAGGCTAGGTAGTATCTCCATCTGTAGTCTGGGCGCTGGCCCAGATAGGATATCGACGTAGGTTGTAATGATGGTGATGATAGTGATGATGATGTATGTTTTGTCTGCCTTGTGACAATGATCAGACATATCAGTGGTATTTCTGCACTCCGCTGCGCCACCTGCGCTTCGTAGGAAGAAATCGGTTCTTGTTCTTGCCTGCACCTTACACTATGCAGTAGAGGGGTGAGGCATTTGTGATTCGACCAAGGAAAGAGAAGAAGTGTGAGAGAGTGTAGGAGAAGAGAGAGAGGGGGGAGGGACCTCAACCACGGAAGAAAGGTCCCTTCCTCGCACACGTGCACGGGGAAGTACCGTGGATGAGAGATGGAGGAGGGACGAGATGAAGGAGGGAAGGCGAGGGAGTGGCCAAGATAGCAATAGCAAAGTTGGATAGTCCCACGCCTTGTGTCCAATCAATGTCTGTCCCAGAAAGGTCGAATCAGATCCTGGGTGATACACCCAGCATAACCTCTGCCTGATTCCCTACTAATAACCTCTCTCCTCCCTTTCGACTCACTGTCGTTTCTCCCTACGTTCTCTCTCCATGTCTGCGTTCAGAGAGAGGGAGGGAGACAGAGAGAGAGGTGAGGAAGAAAGAGAGATTGGGCAAAGGCCAAAGGTACTTACCTGTAGCGCCGCTGCTCCAGCTTCGTCTTCAAGGTACTTATAGCAGGCACCAACAATCCCTGGTTAGTACCTGGCCCAAAGTGGAAAGAGAGTATTCTTCATCTTCTTCCTCTCAGTCCACCATCTTCTCCTTCCCCTCTCAACATCTGACTTCATCGCTTCTGCAGACTACGAGAGAGAGAGAGAGGGAAAGGAGTAGAGTTAATCAAGGTTGAGTGGGGATGACGAGTTAAGGGTTCGACGATAGTGGGGACAGTCATGTATGGTGGTCTTTAGGAGCAGAAGTGATCCTGCTGTGTCAAGTCGGCTGAAGTACGGGAGTGTATGGTAGAGTAGGCTGGACATTGTGTGCGGACAGGGAGAGCGACTCTGGATACTGTGATGGTGTGACCTACGGGTTTGGACGTAGGGTCAATCCTTCATTGTATTGCCCTTTATGGAGGGTTTTCTCGGGGCATTTGTACTCTTTTCTTGGATACGACTACTTGAACATCTGTGATAGTTTCGTAACTTGGTTTCTGTATATCGTTCACGCTCATGCGCCTTGCATATTATTATTATTATTATTATTATTATTATTATTATTATTATTATTATTATTATTATTATTATTATTATTTTTTTTTTTATTTTTATTATTATTATCACTATCATTTTGTTCATAAAGTTACCACTGTTTAATGGCATGCTTGTAGCCCTAGCAGGCAGACACAGTAGGAAGAAGTGAGCGATAGAGTAGCGAAGAAGACTTACCAGTTCCGCACCCACAGTCGACAAAGATAATAGCAGAGGTACGTGAGAATGAAAATACGATCTGCAGAAGTCAGATTATAAGAGGAGAGGAGCTGGGGTGAAAAGTAGGGGGATAAGGAAGGAGAAGGAGCAAGAGAGAGAAGAGAGAGAGAGAATTGTGCTCGAGACTTGACGACATTGAATCCAGACACAACATTAGGATACAGACATAGGATGGGGCTATTCGAGACCATATCACGAACTTGAGACTGGCAAAGTGCCCACCCTTCCCCTTCTGCGTCTAATCTCCCTCTCCTCTCCGACTGTGTATAACAGGGACTGGCACTTCTTCCTGTACAAGTGTCAGGCCCCTTCACACCTTGTGATTGAGACTGATGTATGAATGGTCTGTAATGCGACATTGATTGGGGTAGTCATTGGTATCTAACATTTGCGCCTCTACTCTGTACTAAGAAAGTGAAGTCAGTCCTGGACAGGTCAGGATTTGTATCTGAGTCTTCCACTGAGCCATCACGTACTAAGTAGAGGAGGTCGGCTCTTATTCAGGTCTGCACCTTTACGGTGTGCAAAATAGTAAGTGTGTATATGTGAGGAGAGAGAGAGGAGAGAGAGAGAGAAGGGAAACGAGAGAGAGAAGGGAAAGAGAAGGTGGAGATGAGAGGAGAGGATGATGATGATGATGACATGAGGTCACATACCTGGCATTAGGTGATGATCTGCAAAAGGCGACATCTTCAAGTACTCTGGGCTAGTGTTGAGGCCGACAGTTGCATCGTCGATTAGTAACTAAGGCTAGTAGCTGCTGCGTAAGGGGCAGGCTGGGCGCCGAGTGCCAGGCAGGGAGAAAAGGCTCGAACGCATACAGTGACAGTGGCGAGAGTCAACTCTCCTTGATACTGGCTTTAGGTGCTACAAACCTCCATTGACATCTTATTGTCACGATGTTGCTCTCTAAACACAACTATTATTATAATTATTACTACTACTATTATTATTATTATTACTATTATTATCATTATTGTTATTGTTATTATTTTTACCTACATTACGGGCAGATCGACTGTAAGTTGGGATCGAGGTTGTTAATAAGGCACGAGACTTACCGGGTGCTGATGCGTGCGGCATGGGCCGGTACCTGCTCGCACTTCAAAAAACACTGTTGTCGTCAATGCCGGCATTATAGTATAGGCTAGATAGGATCTGCCATACGTAGTCCGGACGCTGAGTGGCAGATAAGATATCGACTATGGTTCTTCGTTGATGATGATGAGACTGTTTTAGCATGGTCAATCTTGAGTTTTTGCGGAACTCTTATTTGGTGAAACTCGTAATGCAATCCTATTGTTAGTTCGGGATCACAACTATCTGGTCTTGTATGACTGATACTGTTCGATTACTGAAATTCACTACTACTCATCTTTATTATTATTATTATTATTATTGTTATTATTATTATTATTATTATTATTATTATTATTATTATTATTATTATTATTATTATTATTATTATTAGGTGCCAGGTAATACCCTGGGTGCACATGGCATCTGTGAACTAGGGAACGAGGTTGTGAGTGATGAGAGAGACGTACCTGGTAAAGAGGAGGTCGGCATTGGTGTTGACGCCTTCGTTAGCTGGTCGATAAGTTGTCTGAGTGCTTCCATGCTGTAGCTATAGTATTAGTCTGCAGAGTAGGTAGGGCGCCTGACACCATTCAGACAAAGAGCTACACCGAATTATGCTGTTGGTGTTGCCCTGTTGGGCTTGGACATTGACTCAAGATTCATCTGTATTGTTCTCAATTGGATGGTTACTCAGTTCCATTGTACTATCGGCTCTGGCTTTAACTACCTGGACTTCAGTGAAAATTTGCAACCTGGATTTCGGTACTTTGTTCGCATTCATGTCCCTTACATTTATTTTCTGTTATTATTATTATTATTATTATTATTATTATTATTATCATTATTATTATTAGTAGTAGTATCTCAGACCCGATTTTTACCTTCATGCATGGGAACAGTAACGCAACAAACAGGTGATATGTACCACTAAAAACTCAGAGATATTGGAACACGGGTACGGGTTCATTTTCGAAAACTACGACGACTCAACGCCCAACCATTCACTGTTCACGCACATCGGATCGCACTGAATGTCACACACACGACACTCTGATCTCACAGTCGCAGATTCACAATGACACACGGGGCACACTGCCATTGTGACATACACAAAGACGCCCGGTACGTGGCAGCAGCGCTTCCGCATGGCTTACGGAGTGGGAATGAATCAGAGGTCGGGCGYTGCCTCTTGACTTATACTTCWGCARCTTGCTGATYTGCCCTTTCCGTCGGCCCATGGTGCACACAGYCCCTCGTAGTACTTGCAGAAATGGMCTGGGACAGACGGGCACAGTCTGAGCCAGACAGACGCAACTGTCTGGGACAAACARCCAAAGACCGACGCTCARATAGGCTGCGGYGGATACACAATCACGTGTCCCACGYACARATAYAGTAGGACACACTCGTACACTGGGACACACACACACATARCAGGGAAGAGGGAAAGACGAACAAACAATACCGGAAGATCAGACATACCGGATGATCAGACATACCRGGTGATCAGACATACCRGGTGAACAGACAATCTCGGGTGAACAGGYAATRCCGGGTGAAAGACACACYGGGAAAACGAATATGATTGGGACACCGGCRCATTCCCCGRTGTAAGCACCAGGCGCCAATCAAAAGAGGGAGAGAGCTACATTGGGGATATACTGTTGGTATTGCCACTTGGACTTGGACCTTGACTTACAAACCTGCTGTATCATTTTCAAAAGGGTGGCTACTTGGTTCYWTTATGTTATCTACTCTTGTTTTGGCTACTTGGACTGATCATGTGAATCTGCGAGGAGAATTTCAGTGTTTCGTCTACATTCATGTCCCTAGTAACTAATTAGTAATATTATTATTGTTATTATTATTACTATTATTAGCAGATTCGTTTCATTACCCTCCTCCTACATGAGAACAGCAGCACTGTGATACGCAATGACACAGAGAGAAAGGAGACATATGTACAACAAGAGGGGGCAAAAAGAGAGAAAAGGAAGAGACCGTAGGTAAAGTTGTGGGGTGAAGTAGGGTGGGGCATTGAGGTTGACATGGGCCTGCGAACTTGAGTTTTGCCTCACTACTACATTGTATTGCTCTGTTGGCTGAATGCGCAGAGCTATGATACTCGCTGCTTGTATACGACTATTCAGACGATTGTGTGATCTCGCAACCCGGATTTTGATATCGTTCGTTTTTTTTTATATTCTTGGATATTATTATTATTATTATTATTGTTATTATTATTATTATTATTATTATTTCTTTTATCAGTATTTTATTATTATTGTTATTACTATGATAATAATAATAATAGTTATTATTATTGTATAATTATTATTATTATTATTATTATTATTATTATTATTATTATTATTATTATTATTTCTATTTTTATTTTTTTTATTAGTATTATTGTTATTATTATTATTGGCATCATTTTACTTATATCGTCGGGACCACATACTAGGATAGGAATCAGAATCGGACAGGGGTGCGAGGCAACAGAGCGAAGGAGGGGCGCCAATAAGTATGACGGTTCTTACATCCTTCATCCTCCTTCGCTTTCTCATGCCTACACCCCACATAAGCGCACAAGCACCTTCATAGTATTTTGGCTTCACTGAGATCAGGATTCATGCACAAAGGACTCTCATTCCTAACTTAATCCATGTAACAGGGCGATTGCGGGAGCTCTGCCGGAGTTCAGGCGGAACGCTGGAGGCAGGGAACGACGAGGTACGTTACTTTGACCCAGATGTGGTCTCATACAGGTTATCATCGTGACAATGATCATAAGGGTTAGGTACTCAGAATCAAAAACTCTTAAAGTCTTGGATTACGGGTAGAGAAAAAGGGTGGCTGAGTGTGAAACTGATTGTTTCTGGATACAACAATCTTGTTGTGGGCACTGATCGGAGGTATGAATACAAACTATCAGACCTCTCGCGATCATTCTCTCTATATCCCATCCAAACAGATGATGGGTACCTTGGTTTGAGTTGCCATAATTAACTGTCATGAATCATACCGATCATTGTTCATTATACATCTGATCCAGCAATAAGTCTCCAAACTAACAACGATTCAGGGCTCGAACGTCATAAAAAACGATGACTTGAGCTATAGGTAAGACTTGTGTGGAGGTAAGAATAGCAGGGAAAGTGTGCCTTAACTCCAAATGAGCCTTACGCTTGATCAGTGGTAAGTGCAGGGACCCTTGGACACCCGCCTTATTGAGGGATAACCACTGATAAGAGTAGCAGGGGAATCATGTCTTATCAGTGACTAGTTTGATATAAGAGTTGTGAGGTTTCAAGGACACCTGCCTTATTATTAACCAACTTGACATTCTTTTCAGTGGTAAGAGTACGCAAGGACCCTTGGACACCTGCCTTATTGAGGGCTAGCCACTGATAAGAGTAACATGGAATCCTCTCTTATCAGTGATTAGTCTGATATAAGAGTTGGGAGGTTTCAAGGACACCTGTCTTATCACTGATTAAACCTAGCATTCTTTTCAATGGTAAGGGTAAGCAAGAACCCTTGGACACCCGCCTTATTGAGGGCTAGCCACTGATAAGAGTAGCAGGGGAATCCTGTCTTATCAGTGACTAGTCTGATATAAGAGTTGTGAGGTTTCATGGACACCCGCCTTATCATTGATCAAACCTAACATTCTTTTCAATGGTAAGAGTAAACAAGGACCCTTGGACACCTGCCTTATTGAGGGCTAGCCAGTGATAAGAGTAGCAGGGGAATCCTGYCTTATCAATGACTAGTCCGATATAAGAGCTGTGAGGTTTCAAGGACACCTGCCTTATCAATAAACATCCTAAGGCTTAGTCAGTGATAAGAGTAGTAAGGATCCTTGGGCACCCGCCTTATTGAGGGCTAGTCGGTGATAAGAGTATCAGGGGAATCCTGTCTTAACAGTGACTAATCCAATATAAGAAGTAGCGAGGTTTCAAGGACACCTGCCTTATTAGTGGCTAGCCATAGGATAAGCCTACCGCTAAATGTGCTTGGCACACAGTGACCAAGAGCCACAAGTTTGCCCTTGTCAAACAAAGCTCTAGTAACAGATGGATATGTCCTAAATGGTCTGCCATACAGCCGCTAACTTTCTCCACAATCTGCATTGTTCGGTCTTAACTAACTATCTCTGATTCTACTGAAAGAGGATAAGTGAGATCTTACCTCAGAAAAATACTATCCATTCATCTGATTCCTTTCCATGAGATTCTTTCCACAAGTTGGATTGATGATGTGATCAATGCGTGTTGGGAGAAGGAAAGGGACCTCAGATAGGATAATCCCAAAAGGGATAAGAATGAGATAGTGAAAAGGAGTATGGAGAATTGTCGTGACAGTAAAAGAGAAGTGAACTTTTATTCACTACCTAAAGCGAAAGGGCAACAACCCAAACATTTAGTTAAAGATAAAAGTCAGACAAAAGACATAGAGTCTAGAAGGAACTTTCTAGATCTCAGTAGGGAAGGGGGATGTTAAGTTTCTCTTGGACTGTATTGTGTCTACAGGTTTCGACATTTCGGAGAACTTACGGAAAATCCGTAAGAGCAGCAATTCTGTTATCTCTGGATAACAGGTCGGTAGAACTCCGACTCAACTTCCACCCATGGCTTGACACCCACACCTAAGACAAGACCTAAGAAGGGAACAGATAAATCTTCCCCTTGTATCTATGCCTAAATTGTCCAAATCACACTCAGGAGACTTCAAAATGTGTGGGGCTRGGGTAAAATGGAGTCASGGTTAGGAAGGAATRTTGTTTTCAAGGGTTTGGGGCGTGAGTGRCATGYTGTGAGTGGGTTAAAGGTTGACACTCRTAGCGCATTYTGTGTCTGCATTTGTATGTGTGTATGTGTTTTCCTGCATCTKCRCAGKTGTTGGACATTTGTACTGTCTCCTGAGTTTGGGATYTTCTGGAAATTCGGGCAAAGGGACACGACAATCGTGAAAGTGAGGTCCACCGCTCAGTCAGCTCCCCTGATTTACATACATACATATATCTATATATACTTGTGAATRGGATCGTAGGYTGGTMRGTACCTAGGAAGTCATTTTATTTGGGACTTCTTTTGAGAGGAATGAGAGATTACTAAAGACTTRACTCTGACATTTTTATAAGGTCAACAAAGGAAACATAGAATCATTGTCTTAAGCTARCTAAGCGTGGAAGACTGTCCGAGAAGTCGACYTGATTAGATARTCGGYCCGAAGAGTTAGCATCTCGGGGCTCGACATAYGGGTCAGTCTTAARGSGTTCTACCRCGCGTATGCCTATGCTACGRCGATCGAGAAAACGYCCTCGGYTGGCCTACCTCTGCGATTGCACGTAAAAGCCTTCGCACGTGGGTCAGTAGCTCAGCAAGGATACGCCCACCTAAGGGATGGTGACAGCTCCCGCAGGTGGAGGTAATGTTGTACCTCGCGGGTTCCCTAACCTGTCGTAGGGAGTCGTGAGAGGTATAGCACGCGCGCACGGTCGGAGTTGGTATTTCGTGAAGTAACCAAGAAATTCTTGCGTGACACGACCGTGAGGTCCGACACAAAAAAAACTATGCGTATGGGTGTAGGACTGACGCGCGCGACAACGCGCGCGCGCAATTAATAAATGTTGACGTTGTTTCTTTCGGTTCGGTTTCGATCTTTTGGGCGCGGACATCGCGCGGGAAATTGCTTCGTTCTTTTTTAATTTCCTTTTAAATATTTTTCGAATTTTGTAGAGCCCCCGATGGCTCTCGGAATTTCGGATTTTCCTTCTGCAATTCGTGCTTCTTTTTGCTTTTTCGCATTAGAAAGGAATTTAGGAATTTAGTAATTAGGATTTTTCCTGCCTCGTGGCGCCTTTTGTCTACGCGCTTCTTCATGCGGCCGTAACGACACTCTGATTAGTCGACGCCCTTAATCGTGTGTGTAACTGTAATTTTGGTCGGGCACCATTGTAACTGTATCTTTCTTCTTGCACTTCGTCTCTCCCGCCCTCCCTCTCTTTCTTTTGCTAAAATTTTGTAAGCCGCGGCTTGCATGCTCGGATCGATGCGTGGAGAAGGGTTACACCCCCCACGCCGCGGCCGATCATGCAGAACGCCGGCATTCCCTCTCTAATCCTCACTCTACGTCCTAGTAATTCCGTGTTCTTCGCGCACGCATGCACGCTATAAATTTTGGCTGCACGATTAGTCAGCTCTCTTAACCCATTGTTGGAAGCTCGGGGTTGCGCGATCAGGAAGGGTCAGCATACGAGCGAAGTAAGAGGTGAGTAGAGTAGGAGTTGGGCGACCCGACGGCCTGGTGCCGAATGCACGGGATTGACGCGGGCCACGACGGACTGTGGGCACGGGCGAATCCGACGGGTGCGGGAGGACTAAGCGGGGTGACAACTTTGTGGGTTGGTGCGTGACGACGGACTGTCCGCATCGGAGAGAAAGAGAGAGAGGAGAGAGTTGAGATCAAAGGGCGCGGGTTTGCTGTTTTCTTGTCTCTTCCCCCTCTTCATCTGTGTACATACATTTTGATTGCGGCTCGGGGCGGTTTGCCCGTTATTATTTTCGTTGCTTACATTTGTCCTTGCGATGTCCGTCCTGCTTGCATTATGTGTGTGATTGCCGAATGTATGGATGTATGAATGTTATGACTGCTTGTCTATCTTTTTGCCGAGAATCCCTGTCCTTACGTTATGTCTATGTCGAATCTTCGCCTGCACCTGATGTCGATGAATCTGGCCCCGATAGTGATTTTGTTCTCGTTTTTGCCTATCCCGCGATGGGGGTTGCGATATGATGGCATCTTGCATAATTGACGAGTCGAAGTCTGGTCTCGCGAACGCCGCGCATGAACACGTGTAGACGCGATCCGAGTCGCGCCCTTACACGCATTCCCGTGCGTCGACTCGCTCACCCAAAAAGGAATCGCGGCGGAACCATCATCCCGTACGAGCACGCTGAGGTGCCACTGAATCTGTCTATCCTACACGTGCTCATGCGCGGTGACGATATCCCGACCCGCGCTATCCCATCGACGATGATACCATGACGCGATCTTGGGGCTAAGACTCGTCCTATGACCCGGACTATTTCACCCCTATAACAAACGAGCTCGTAAGGATACGATACCCTTGTCACACGGAGAATCGGCTATGTCCGCGGGAATTCCACTGTGCCACCACTAGCGACCCTCGGTGCTCTGATTTTCCTTCCCCCGACTACACCTACTACTTCACCCACCCGGGATTCGTTGAGATCACCACCAATTTCCCTCCTTTGCGCCTTCTTCTCCCGTATCCTCAACTCAGTGTCGTTCCGTGGCCGGCCATAGCCCCCTATTGGCCCAATACATTTTGCGTGAATTGCCAACGCAGCGGCGCACAGAGAACTCCGGAATTTTGAAGGCCCAACCCAGGTACGCGGCGGCCCCTGACGGCCTAACTTTTCAAGACCATCTCCACCACGGAGGAATTTTTCCGTAACCTATCGCCCAGAGTGTCCCGGCCCCTTCGGAATGTGAGACCCTTGCGTGCGTACCCATCGTTCGTCTAATTGCATTCATACCCTTAAGACTCCCCCACTTCCCCCAAAAATCCTTGGCACACCCCTTTTCGCACTTCCAGGCCCACACTCCACTCCGATCAGGAAGTCGTGCTGGGCGTGAGGTTGGTATCGGAGCCCGACACGTGGCTAGGGTCTTAGGATTGATAGCACGTTAATTAGGCGACCTGGCTAACCGTGGGCGACCTCGCCCCCGGAACGCGCATAGACGCGACCCTATCGTTACCCGAAGCAGATCGACTAATCGACGAGCGGCCAATATGGCTGCCAATGCGCAGAACCCGGTTCCGCAACAAATTGCTAACCCATGAAATCAACTTGCCCCACGTGCACGAGCTCCCATGACGCCACCTGATTTCTATTTGTTTGATCCCGCACACCATCTCGCAGGAGCATGGCTGGCCACACTTAGAGCCCAACAGTACACTGACATCGAAGCACAGATCAACATTCCGGCTCGAATGGGAGGAGACGCTCATCATTGGTTTAGTACCTATGTATGGGTGGATCTCCCGACCTTCGAGCGGGACTTTATGAACCGATTTGATTATGTCCACCCTGAGCAGGCGCTGTACATGATCAAGGACCGAGTGCAAAAACCGCTCGAATCCATCGCGGAATATCGAAATCGGTTCTACAGAATGTTCGTAAAAACTGAGCGAGGTGAGCAAGTAGGGAGAGATCTGTTCATTGACGGACTTCGCAGCCGGACAATAAGAGCTAAGTTGTGAAAGCAGTTTTCCCCCATCACCCATACGCTACAACAAATTATGGCCGCTGCGGAAGAAATGGAACGGAAGTTCGCGGCGAACTTCCTGGAAGGAGAAGATTACCCTAGAGACGGAGATTCGAACGAGCTCGCTCGAGCAAAAGCAGAGTTGGCCGCTTTACAAAACAAATTTGAAAACATGGGATTTGTATCAGGACCTGTCACCTATATGGAACAGATAGGCCCCAAACGAGTAATCCTGAGTGAGACTCCGAGCATCTCTGCTCCTATGATGCCCCCGCCCGTCAGGGCATTACCCCCGCTGCCGGTTGAGGCTCCTGTACGATCAAACGAATCAGCGGCCATTTTCGAACTAACCAAAACTTTGATTAGTTTGATCCAAGAAAGTAAAAAGGAGCAGCGAGAGCACAATGCTCGGTTGGAAGCCATGATGAGGAACATGCGACCCATTGCGGTGCGTGCCTCTCCGATGCAGCAAGGAGTAGCCTCAGCCCCTGCTCTCGGAGGAGTCGCAAATAATCTGAATGTCTGTTACGCCTGTCATCAGCCAGGCCATCTAGCTCGTGATTGCCCCCACCGACCCCCGCAACAGCGAATTGGGGTCGCACCTATGGCTGAGGCCCCCATCGCCAACGGACCTGGACGAGTCGGAGCCCTGATGGAAGAAATAGAGGATGGGGGAAGTGCCCTGGCTACCTCGGAAGAGGCCGCCGAACTAATCCTGCTAGATCAGTACGTATAGCTGGGATATCCTGGGCTTGGAATGATCGGAGCAATCAGACCAGCACCAGAACCAAAAGAGGTGGCGGAGTGGCGACCGTCCCTAGGAGAAATGGAGTCGGGGGGACCCACCTTCGTCACAGGGGAGATCGATGTATTAAACATCATCCGAGCTTTGGACCATCGGATTCCCCTTCTGATTGGTCATCTGCTCTCGATCTCCGAGCAAGCCAACGAGCGAATGTTACGGCATTGCAAAGCGAACTGAAAGCGATTCGCCCTTGCCCGAACCCCGAACGCGAAAGCCRAAAGCCTCGCGCCCGAAGAAAACCCCGCAAGTACTTCGGATCCGATACGGGTAGGTTTAATCCAGAAAGATGATAATTTCCTGTGGATTAAACCACTTCCGTGGAAATCCGTCGAGTGTGATATAGAAATTTGGGGAATTCYTTACAATGCTATTATAGATTCGGAGCGGCTGTGTTGGCTATCTCACTGAGAGTGGTCGAAAGAGCAGGCAGGAAAAACGACTTGATCACGCTTTCTGAGAAAGATCAGCTCGTTTCGGATGACGAAGAAAGAATTAAAACCGTGGGAAGAATGACCAATGTCGCTTTCCGATTGGGAAAAGTGCATGCGCTTGGGGATGTCGTAGTACTAGATGTCAATACGTACGACGTTCTCTTCGGACTTCCCGCTCTTGTGGCGTTACGAGCAAACCTGGACTTCGAACGACGATCGATCGTCCTCCGAAATACAGGAGGAAAATCCTACACTGTGCCCGTGCGATTGACCCTTCGCACTACTATTAACGCGGTTCCGCAGGTTTCGCCGATGATGGCAGGGACTCTCCGCATGATCTCCTGGGAGAAATCCGCAGAAGGAGAGTCATCAACAGACGATGCGGAAAGCAGTGACGAGGATGATCCAGAGATTTTGAAATCAGCACGACAACGTGTTTGTTACCCGCCACCCAAAACGATAGCGAAAACGATGCAACTAACCCGCCGAAAAATTCAAAGGACCAAGGCGATGATCTTGGGTGAGCCCCTCGTGCAAATTTCGAGGATGGTCGATTTTTTGGAAACCCCTCAAACTCTGTACGAAGGAATCACCCCTCACCTCGCCCGGTACAGCGACAAGAAGCATTACTGTGACATTACGGATCCATCTAAGTACTTACTAACTTCGGCTAAAGAAGTGAGATTGTTACACTTGGGGGCGGAAGCAAGCTCTCTGGAACCCCCTGGGCGTTTTGAAATGGAAACAGACGGACTGGGGATAAAAATCGCAACTAAGGAAGTGCCATGACAGGATGTTTGTGACGGGATTACCCCAGAAGGACACGTGGCAATCCGAGAAGAAGATGCTCAGATGATGGCCACGGTGTTCTCCTGGCGATCGGATCATTCATTCATCTCAGCGCCTCCACCCGATTTGACAAAACAGGCGAACACGAAACAGATTGACGTTCGGATCTGGGACCAACTGTTTGAACTGCACGTTCCACAATATGTGCCGGACGAAATCCACCGGGTAATTGCGGATATTCTAACGGAATATCAAGGAGCGATTAGTGTGTCAGACACTGACATTGGGTTGTCGTTAGTCATCCAACACGAAATTCAGACAGGAAATCACTCCCCGATTCATTGCAAACCGTATCACTATTCCTTGATTGAACGCAAAAAGGCTCTCAAACGAATTCGGGAGTTCGAAGCCAGCGGTTGGATTGAACCCGCTACTGGACCTTGGTTTTTTCCCGTAGTATTAGTACCAAAGAAGAATGGAGCGATTCGTATTTGCATTGATTATCGCAAACTGAATGAAATCATGACCAAAAATGTGTATCCCCTCCCCCGGATTGATGATCTGTTGGATGCGATTGGATGCGCTAATTATTTCAGCAAGTTTGATATTCGGCATGACTTCCATGATATTCTGGTAAGGGAAGAAGATCGGCCAAAAACGACCTTTGTGTTGTTTGAGGGCACGTGGTAGTGGGTTCGGTGTTCGATGGGGATTTGCAATGCGCCTGCCACGTTTCAGCGAGCGATGAACATGACGTTCCAGAACTTCGTCAGCAAGACACGGTTGACGCAAGGAATGATTAACTTCTACGTGATCGTGTACATGGACGACATCCTGGTCTATTCGAAAACCTATCACGGGCACCGGCAACACATCGAATGGACATTGGGTGCACTGAGAGACGCTGGGTTCAAGATTGCGCTTGAGAAGAGCGAATTTTTCCTCTCGGAAATTTCGTTCTTGGGCTATATCGTGAGACGTGGAGGATTGCGGCCAGATTCGAAAAGTTGCGGCGGTGAAGGAAGCTCCGGTTCCTATGTCACTGACGCAGGTTTGAGCCTTCTTGGGACTGGCGCCGTACTACCGGCACTTTATCAAGGGCTTTGTCGCGATTGCACGACCACTAACAAATCTGCTACGGAAGGACCAGCCTCTCAGCTGGGACGCGGAGTGCCAACAGGCCTTTGCAACCCTCAAGGACGCTCTGGCAACGGCCCCTATTTTGATTCGACCGGACCCCCTCGAAGCAGTTCATTCTCATCACGGACTGGCAACCGGAAACTATTTCCGCTATTCTAGCGCAGAAGGGGAATGATGGTCACGAACACGTCATCGAGTATGCATCGCGAACCGTACCGGACGAACGAAGAAACGACTCTGCACCTCAGGGTGAGTGTTATGCGGTAGTTTGGGGAATCCAACACTTCCATCCGTATCTCTATGGACAGAAGTTTCGCCTCGTAACGGATCACGAGCCTCTGCTGGCGCTGAAGAAACTCACCAACTACACGGGCGTGATTGGCCGCTGGGCGGTGCGACTACAAGAATACGACTTCAATATCGTTCATCGAAAGACAGAGCGACACGGCAACGCGGACGGGCTGACACGTCTGCATCGACTTGCCAAGGTACCAAAGGGCGAGGAAATTACACCGTGGAAGGAGCCGGACCTAACTAACGAGCCGAAGTACGGACAAGTGGCAGTTCTCCCACGTGGCAAGAAGCAAAACGGTGGCGATGGGTGATGGAGGTAACCCCACTACCCCTCTTTCTCCCCCTTCCTCCTCGTCTCTCCCCTCCCTGCCTGATAAATTTTGCTATTTTTGCGAAGCCATCTCCCTCGTCTATTCGGTCTCCATGAGTCCTAACAGCCCACCAAGAAACTGAGGCTCATTTTGCTGTACGAATCACGGAGTCCGCTATCGACAAAAATGAGTGGTACTGGTCCAATATCCGCGATGATGTGAAGTACATCGTTGCCACCTGTCAAGTATGCGCCGCTGATAAAGCGCCGATTCAGCCACCAAGGTCGATAGTGCCCACGGTTGTTGAACTACCATTTCAGAGAGTAAGTATGGACACTACTGACCTAGTGGTGCCCCCTCGCCCTAATAGTTGCGAATATTCTGTCCTATTGGTATTTGTCGACCATTTCTCGAAACGGATCGAAGCGTATCCTTGTCGCACGCGGCAAGCCACGGAAATCGCACGATATGTCAACCGTTTCCTCGGGATGCATCAGGATACGGAAGAAATCCTGACCGACAACGGGGCTGAATTTGGGGGAGAAGTGTTAAGGAATCTGGTCCTACATGGCGTCGCCATACGGAACACTGCACCCTACATGTCGCAATCCAATGGGCTGGTCGAAAACGCTAACCGGGTGATAAAGACAGCGTTGCGACGAAACATCGCGGCACGGGATCCGAGACCTTGGCCCGATATCGTCGATCACATCCTGACGGTCCATTGCGGAACGCCCCACGAATCGACGGGGCTGAGACCCTTCCAATTAAGGACCAATAGTGTCGCTTGCGTTTCGATACCAAACCTCCCAGATGAGTCTACATTGAACCGACGACCCACCAGGGCCACGGCTCGGGACAAGGCCAAACGACACCTAGAGTTAATGGAACGGTCGCTGCCCAGGTTAGCCCGAAAGCGACAGAAAATGACCGAACTAGCCCAGGGCCGACAGGTCCAGAGCTACGAGGCCCGAAACGGGAATGCGGGTCCGCGGCCCCAGTACAAATTGGGGGACGTAGTGCAGGTGAGGAAATGTGCTCGCCAGGGTAAGCTAGCGCCACGATTCTTCGGGCGATACCGTGTGATTGAGCTCGGCCCCAACGGCGTGGACACTGTGCGTCTCGCCCCTGAAGTCTCTGGCAGCCGATCGGTGCGCCCGATCACCCGCCACGTGTCCTATCTTCGCCTCCTCCCCTCTGCTCCGTCCCCTTCTCCCTCGATCTCTCATTCTGAGGAAGCCGAAGACGACGGCTCTGACTCTCCGCCATCTCCCTCTTCATCTTGCTCCCTCCCTGTCTCCCCGTCACCTTCGTCATCGCCATGAGCTTTCTGGAGGAGAAAGCCCTCAGCGAAGCATCGCTTGCGCCCCGTGATCGGTTGACGATCCGGCAAGTCCATCATCCCCGCCTCATTCCAGATCTTCGGCGGCTTGCGCACTTCTTCTGCACGGAAGGTGTGTATGCAGCGGCGGTGTTCAGAATTGAAGGCCGTCCTGACGCGGTGGTACTGGCCGAGGCGGTAGCAGTTCATCCGCGGGCGGTGCCAGGTGTCAGTCGCATATCGGTCGCCATCAACTTCAGTGGCGATCTCTCCACACTTCTTCCTTTGCGACATTCGGCGGTGAAGGCGTCGCTGCGCATGTGGGCGAACGATCTGGTCGCCGAGTGGACTCAGCTGCTGGCTCGCCCCGGGGATACAATCGCGACGTCACGAGCAATCGAATACGACAGCCTTCGGATGTACCAGCGCGATCCGCCGACAGAGCTCCCTGTCCTCGTACCCTTCCCCCATCCCCGATGAGTCTCTCTCCGATCTCCGTTTTCGATCTCCCCTCCACCTTCCCCACCTTCAGGCAGTCCGATATCCATTCTCGCCTTTCCTACTGTCTAAAGCCCCTTGTTGTCCCCGATATCCATCCTCCCCATTGGGTCCTGTGGCGCGAAGACTTCATCGAGCTTTCGTTGTGCTTGGTTGAGGTACGACTGACGTGGATCGAGGACGAAGCGCACCTGCCTTGCGTAGAGCGCCTAGAGTTGTTGTTCATCCAGGCCTGGCGAACCAACGTGGAGGGAGAGCTCCTCGCATTTCTATTCGGTACAGTGCGGCCCGTTCATCAGAAACTCATCACGCAAGAGCTCACGATCCCGGTAGCGCAGCTGGCGGACGATCTCCCCCTCGACATCATCTCGCAAGACGACGAGCATCCAATTCCCCATGTACTTTCTCGCGCATTGACGCCCTATCTTCAGTGGTCGGCTTGTGTAGAGGGGGTCGCAGAGCGCATCCCGCCGTCATAGCAACAATACCTGGATCCCCGGACAGCTCCCGATCCTTCCTTCTTCAGGCATCCTACGGCGGAGCAGCTTGCGGCCATTCGAGAAGAAGAGGAGGAGGAAGAGAGTACCGGGAGTGACGAAGACGACGACGGACTGGAAGAAGGCGGGAACAGCGACGAAGAGTTCGGGGAAGAAGACGAAACCCCCGAAGAAGGAAGCTATAGCGAGCATAGCGAGGGGGAACAGAGCGAAGAAGAAGAAGAAAGCGAGGAAG
>BFEA01000162.1:1273809-1288307 GCA_003427395.1 Chara braunii | reverse complement strand
GGCACAACGAGAAGGATCGAGGATCAATTACAAGGTAAACAGACAAGGGATGGTAAACAAAAAAAAAAAAAAAAAAAAAAAAAGAAGGAAAAGGGAGAGAGGGGAAGGAAGGAAGAAAGGGAAGGAAGGAAAAGAGGAAGGGGGGAAGAAAAGAGACGAGATCACAAGGGTCACAAGCAAAAAAGGGAGCAAGAGTAAGTTAGAAACAAGGAAAGGAACAGAAGGAGGGTCTACACTACGATTATAGCCCCACCGGGCACTGAAAATAAATGAATAATGAGATGATCAGATGAGACGGGGGTCAACCACAACAGCCAGATGGAGGAAGGACAAAACATCAGTACTTGTTCGGACCCAAAAAGGAAGGATCATGCAACGAACCAACGAACCAATAACACCAGGAATCACATGTCAACGGAACCAAGGAAGCAAGATCGATCAACACACCAACGCAATCAAAGGAAGGAAGAAAAGGAAGAAAAAGGAAGAGGGGGGAAAGAAAAGGTGAGGAAGGAGAAAGAGGAAAGAGGGAAGAGAAGAAGAGGAAGGTAAGAAGAGAAAGAGAAGCAGAATAAGAAGAAGAAGAAGTAAGGAAGAAGGGAGAACAGCAAGGAGAGAGCTAGTATGTGCACACAAAAGAAAGGGAAGAGGAAGCAATAAACAAGGGTCGAAGAAGAAGAGTAAGCAAGCAAGAAGCCAGGAATGCAAGAGATAAAGGGGAAAAACATTAAGGATGCAGCTAATGCATCTATAAAACTCATTTAAAAAAAAAAAAAAAAAAAAAAAAGGAAGGAAAAAGGGGGATAAGGAGAGAAAGAAAATAAGGAAGCAAATCAAGAGAAAGGAGAGGTAAAGAAAACGAACAAGGAAAAAGAAGGTACAAGGGAGCTAGGACGAACCTCTACAACGGACCAGGAAGGAGATTATCATTACCCATTCTTCACAAATGGAGAAAGGAACTTATTATCCTCTCCTCTTATAATCTGACTTCTGCAGATCGTATTTTCATTCTCACGTACCTCTGCTATTGTCTTTGTCGACTGTGGGCGTGGAACTGGTAAGTCTTCTTCGCTACTCTATCACTCACTTCTTCCTACTGTGTCTGCCTGCAAGGGTTATAAGCATGCCATTAAACAGTAGTAACTTTATGAACAAAATGATAGTGATAATAATAATAATAATAATAATAATAATAATAATAATAATAATAATAATAATAATAATAATAATAATCATGATGATAATAATATGCAAGACGCATGAGCGTGAACGATATACAGAAACCAAATTACGAAACTATCACAAATGTATCACGACATCTCCAATGGGCATTAAACAGTAGTAACTTTATGCGTGTCCAGCCTACTCTACCATACACTCCCGTACTACAACCGACTTGACACAGCAGGATCACTTCTGCTCCTAAAGACCACCGTACATGACTGTCCCAACTATCGTCGACCCCTTCACTCGTCATCCCCACTCAACCTTGATTAACTCTACTCCTTTCCCTCTCTCTCTCTCTCTCTCTCTCTCGTAGTCTGCAGATGCAATGAAGTCAGATGTTGAGAGGGGAAGGAGAAGATGGTGGACTGAGAGGAAGAAGATGAAGAATACTCTCTTTCCACTTTGGGCCATATTCAATTTTAACGACATTTATAACTGCACCATCATAACCAAAATTTAAATCTTAATAATGTTTCTTACTTCTCATCCATTTCACAACCAGATTTTAATTTTAAAATATTTTACTGTGCAGATGGATCACTGGTTGAAAACTTTTCTAGTTGCCTCTGGCCCCCAGTCTGTCATCGGAGCTGAGGTCTACGTTGTCCTTCCTGTACTTCCCCCCGCCTTCTCTCAAGCCAAGATCATCGATTGTCTGAACCCCCTCGCCCACGACATCTCCGATCTTCTTTTCACTATTCAACCTGAAAATTCTGATCAATTATACAAAGTCCATGCTCTCGCAATCAAGATGAAGAACCCAATCCCTCCCCCTCCCCCGCAACCCCCCCTTCCTACCTCTCCACCCCCCCTTATCACATCTACTCCCCCACCCCTTCTCAACTCTTCGAATCTATGCTCCTCCTCATCTAACCGTCCTGCACCAGTCACTATTGAAGCCTTCCAGCAACTCAAGCACCAGTTACTCCTCAAGGAGGAAGAGAATCGCCTATCCATTCAGAAGCTTTAGGAGTAGTTGCTTCAACGCGACGAAGAGAATCAAACACTCACTCAGTTGTACCAAAAGATCTATTCGAAAATGGATGGTACTCTGGGCAAGCTAAACGGAAAGTCGCAACCGGCATACGAAGAGTTATCTGCCTGGAAGAAGCTATTCGTATCTCCTTGTTATCATTCCCAGATCGAAGCCTATATCCGCTTTCTGGCAGTCAGCATGAACTACTCTTATTATCCTATCGGGAAATTTGTGGCCTCTCATTTCGGTTCTAGAGTTGCCGCCATCGCCAAGGATTGCCTTGATTCCCGCATCACGAAGGAAATGAAGTCCCAACTGTCCAAGATCATGAGAGAAGGCATGGACAAGGCACTTCCGCTAATCAACTCTGAGTTCAACTACTGCATGAGCATCGTCCGCAAGGAAGCTCACAGGTAAGTAAGGGGCCGTCGCCCCGATTTATCAAATTTATCGCCCTGGACTGTAAATAAGTCCACGCCATTTGCGTACAAGGGTTTATCTTCCTTTCTCTGTTTTATGCAGGTTGGGAATATATGAAGTTGACACATCTTCTTATCGCAAGAAGGAGGAACATTCCATGTCTGATGATCAGAAGAAGTCATATTCCTCCAAGCGCCATACGAGGATGACAAGGACCGAGACTATGACTACTTTCGCGCTTCCAAGAAGACTTTCACTGACCAGCATGACCAAACTCATACCACACCCAAAAACTCTGCCTGATCAGGAACCTAGTTCCCCCTTCCCGATTCCCTCCATCCCAACGATTTTCAGCAATCTCTCAACCACCCCTTCTTCTCAGGATCTCCGCTTGGCCCTTTTCGCTCTTCAGGAACCCGCCTCTTAGCTCCGCAACCCTGATAACTTCTTTGCAGCCTCAACATCTCACCGCTTTTCTAACTGGTCTCTACTTCTCTCCTCCAGCTCTAGAAGATTCTCCCATTTTGTTCACCAATGGATCCAACACGGTGTTCGACTTCAGTTTAAAGGTACATCACATATCCCAACCTCAAAGATCATAGAGGTCCGCCGGATGGTAAGGAAGGTACTCCCTGCCTCTTCTTTTAAAAAAGCTTTGAGTCACACTTCACCCCCTCCACTCCGTATCCCTAACCATAGCCACCCACCTCATCACTGCGACTTCATCTCCTCAACTATAACTCAACTACTCTCTTCAAAGGTCATAGAACCCTCTCTCAACCCTGTCGTTATTAACCCTGTATTCGCAATCGACAGTTCATCTAAGACAAGATTCATTCTTGACGTACGCTTTGTCAACTTGTTTGTCACCTTCCCAAATTTTCACTACGAAATGATCGACGACCTAACCGCACACCTATTCGGTTCACCTACGCAAGACTTCCTCACCTGCTTCGACATAAAGAACGACTACTACCACATCCCCGTCCACCCACTTTTTCATCCCTACCTAGTTTTCCAATGGAACGACACGACCTACCAATTTACAACTCTCTGCTTCGGCATCTCATCGGCATGCTGGATTTTCACAACAATCATGCAGGAAGTAATGGCAGAAATTCGCCGCCGCAAGGTCCATATTGCCTCATATATTGACGACTCAACGCTTGGCCACACTAACATGTCAACTCTTATCTAGCAAACCTTCAATTATGTTGCCCTCCTGCACAACCTTGGTTTTTTCGTTAGTCTTCATAAATGCTCTTTCCCGCCAAGAAGATTCTCCACCTTATTCAGGACCCCAATTCCATCAACTCTAGCATAACTTTTGCCAAACTCGCCGGTAAGTTAGCATCACTTGCGAGAGCCTTCCTCCCCACCCTTTTGTATCTCTCCTCACTATATGACACCATCTCTCCATCTAACTGGGATTTTCCAGTAACGATTTCCTCCGACCTCGTCAATGACCTTCTCTGGTAGGTTACTCACCTACCACACCTCCCAGGAAGACTCTGGACCGTTCACCCCCCCAACACTTTCAATTTTCGCTAACGCCTCTGCTCTCCAATGCAACAATCATCCACCCCATGAACGTGCAAACACTCTCTCTAAAACAATGTCTCCCACCTCACCTTCTTCAATCTTCTTCCACTCATAGAGAACTCTTTGCAATCCTTGAAACCTTTGTATTTCTTGCCACCTCTTATCCTCACCTCCTTCACTCCGCCTCTATCAGACTTCATACGGACAGTCAAGCCACCTCACACCTCCTCTCCAAGATGAAATCCACTCATCAGGATTTCAACCTCTGGCTAAGGGATATAGCCTCTTTCCTAATTTCCTTTGATGGGATACCGTACCCAATTTGGATTCCCAGATCCCTCAATCCAGACGTTGATTCACTCTAAAAAACAGAGGATAATACAAATTGGGGTCTTGCCAATCACATCAAGTGTACCATCTTCTCAAAACTTGGATTACCAGTTATAGACCTCTTGGCATCTGATTTCCACCATGTCTGCCCTACTTTCATCTCAAGAGACTGATCAGTAAAGGCTTCCCTTATCGACGCTCTCTCTCTTGATTGGAATTCACTACCTTCCCTCCCCTACAAATATGTTTTCCCTCCTACTGTGCTCCTTCATCAGGTACTCTCTAAGATAAGTGCTAGCCCTGCTCCTTACCTCCTCATCTTACCCGACTCCAAGAAGACCTCCTGGTATCCCCGTATCCTCGAGCTCAACATTATTGATCGATTCACTATCGCCACCTCCCCTTTCTCTTGCCTCCCCAGCCCCCCCGTCAGCAGCCTCGCCCCAACCTTGAAGTCCTTGGCTTGACGACAATCTTCGTCCTCCCTTAATTGTCCCTCACTCTTCCGCTTCCACCCCCGCTTTATCCTATACCCATAACGCATAAAGGTACCCACCTGACTCCACGTGCTCTGTCGCATCATCTCTCCCAAACTCCAGCCTTCCTCTATTCCCGCTTGCACCTCACCTATCCGAAAACTATGACCACTCTCCCCCTCAAACACCCCAACTGCTTCAAACCACTTCTCTATCCGCTTATTAAATCCCCCCCCACTCATTGGTCCATCCCCGCGCACCGGTCCGAACAGATAACCACTTCGCAAATCCTGGCCCACACGCTCATAACTAGCCATCATCTCTGGCAACCATCCCAGAAACGTCTCCTCCTCACTTCTTGGATCACGCAACTGTATCATAAACCTTCTGCCTTGCCAGTTGGTCTTCGTGTACACAGGACACACAACTCCACGCTCAATATCAATCTCCTTATACTGAAGCCTCAACCCCTCCCCACATCGCTGCCAACTCTCCCACAAATAAAGAAATGCACCACCATCTCGATAAGCCTGTGCCTCTGTATAACCCTTCATAACCTTTACTTCTTCTCGTATATACTTTATCACTACTTGCAGTTTTTTTCACTGCATTGAACGAGCAGATTCATCAATTACGCCTCTCTGTAAACTATACTCCCGATACGATCGCCTAAACACCTTCACCCTACTGCTCTGACATGGATCATTCTCACCCTCCCTACCTAATAGCTGGAAACACCCACTCAAGCAGTTTACCACGACATCAATTGTGGAAGGTGACACTATCGGAAGACCCTCTGCGTCTGAAGTTCGGCATCAACTCTCGATTTCAACCAACCATTGGCCACTCAGGAACGACAAGATGTCAAGATCGCAGCAGCTCATGCAACTTCTTCCAACTTCATTACGTTCAAGTCATTCATTCAAGGCAAGCAGCATCTTCTTCATTCCATTCTTTCATCGCCTTCCAGCTCCAAACTCACTGATTATGGCACTACTTTATTCAAGACCTGCTGTGTATGCTCCTTCAACCACGGGAGTCGCTCGCTTCTGCCTCCAACCGCCATCACTCATTCGCTCGTTCCACCATTCCCTGCAAGACGACGGAGTCACTTGCGGGACGATGGAGGGATGTGGGACAGGTTAGGAGGTGTGCGGGCCTACGGCCCACCTTCCTGACTCACTCTCATGAGATCTGGCATCATCTTCGGCCTCACCTTATTCTATTTTATTTGGAACAGTCCTGGGAAGCAACGTGCCAAGTCAAGAGGGGGCCTGATAATTCAAGGGGTTTGCAGAAACAGTTTCGGACCCAACCGTTCGGTTTTCTGGTTGGCACCTCCGGTTGGTTCAAGTCCTGGGGATCTGAATCATCTGCGATCTCAGCCATGCAATTCCACAATCTATGACTCCGCAAGAATTTATTTTCAGATGTCAGATTTTTTCCAAGATGAACGACATTCAGCTAATTTCGCAGCATCTACGGAGGACTATTTTTGTCCTATGGAATCCCAGTGGAAAGCGTGACACTCACCCAGGTTGAAGAATGGTCTCGCCAACCCGAGTGGTCCCACTGCCTTGGCCAGATACAGTATAAGTGACAGGGCTCTGGCCTGTCACCACAGCTTGTGTTTGCTCCCGTGCTGCGCCTTCCAGGTTGCGTCCGCCCACAACACTCATCGCATATGCAAACCTGCGCAGGCACACAAGGGGTCAGGTCCTTCGGAGTGTGAGTCGATTCTCCTCGCCTTTTTGGCGGAGCGGCCCCACCCGCCCTCGATTTTCCGGCGGTGTGTGGGCCTGCGGCCCACCTTCCTGACTCACTCTCATGAGATCTGGCATCATCTTCGACCTCACCTTATTCTATTTTATTTGGAACAGTCCTGGGAACCTAGCTCAGTGGGTACACCCATGAACTGTTGACATACAGACCCAAGTTCGAATCCAGATGAAGGTACTTGATGAGTAGTTTAGGCAGGATTGAATATTGGCAGATTAGGGTTAACTTGGGTTATTAGAACAGGATATGTGTGCGTGTGTGTTGAACCTTTTCTGTGATGTGAGGGATGCCGGGCCCATTTCTCGGCTTTTATAATTCTAAAGCAGCCGTCGTATGAACCAGGCCGGAGTGCCTGGATCATACGACATTTTTTTTTTTTTTTCCTTTTCTTATAAAGGCTAATTCTTTAAGCCCAACCAATTCAATTACCTGTCAAATCTGGACAGGACGGCCTTGCAGGTCTTGGGTAGTCCTTATGGCCGCTAAGAGTGGTCATAAGAATACATTCTAGCAACTGATGGCGATGATCCTTCCCCTCTGATTAGACTTATAATACAAGTTTGGATAAACATTCAATGACGTTAACAGAGTCCGTGTTAGATGGTTACCCTTGTGATATTGATACGAAGATGAGTGGACAGGTCCTATATGGCCGCATGTGATTGGTTACGTAAGAAAATCGTTGTCTTCTGATGATGCATCTGACTGTTTGATGGTGATAAATCCTGGTATCGTTGTTGATTAGGCGTTGGTTGTGAAGCTGATAGAGTTGTCCGATGCGGATAACAGTAGCCATAATTGAGGCGTAACATGATTGACCACCTTCTTTGCACCAATTTTCCTTCCTTCCCCCCTTTCCCCTCTTCTTCTCTTCCCTTTTCTTCCTTTCCTCCCCCCCTTTTTTCCTTTTTTTTTTTTCCTTTTTTTTTTTTTTTTTTTTTTTTTTCCTTTTTTTTTTTTTTTTTTTTTTTGAGTGGTCATACAGGAATAGCGTCCCCTTTTACTCTTGATGTGTTCTACTGATTGATGGCGATGATGCCTTCCTTTAAAGCTTGGTTGAAAAGTTTGAACGGACATTCAATGTGGGTATCAGTGTCCGTGTTAGATACTTAGTGTGATTTCCCACCTTCTTCCATGTTCTTCCCCGTTTTACTTTTTATTCTATCCCTTCCTTCCTCCATTTTTTTTTTTTTAAAGCGTGAGATTGATATTAGTTCAGCGCGATAGTGGAAAAACGAGGTTGCTCTGTCAAGCTAAGACAGGATTTTTTTATTTTTTTTTTTCCCTTTCCTTTCGGTTTTTTTTTTTTTTTTTTTTCTTTTTTTTTTTTTTTTTTTTTTTTTTTTTTTTTTTTTTTTTTTTTCGGGACATTTGAGGAGGGAGATAGGAGTTCCTTTCCTCCTCGATCTAGCGGTGGCTATTGTCTTAGTGATTCTTTGTTGCGGATAGCGACGGGTATCGTGGAGTGTGACATGGTCCTCCCTTCATTCCCTTCTCTGCTTTCTTACTAAAGAACTAATTAAAACGCGTGTTTAGTTTTGCGCATTTGGTAGTATAGTGTCGGGAAATTGTGATAACCTGTAATGCGGAGTCAGGAGGGAGAAATTGAGCGGAGTAATTAGGATGACATGGGGGGAGGAGAAGTGAGGAGATACTGTTACGTTATGGGGAAGGAATGATTGCGTTGTGACGGGGAGGTGGAAGTAATCCCGGGGAGGTTATGATTGTCGCTCCACGGATCCTTCCTTGTAATATGAGATGCTCACCTTTCCTTGTTTCACTGCCCCTTCTGCTTCCTCCTTTAATGCCTTCTTATCCTTCCTCGTTCCCTCACCTGTCAGTTTCATTTCCCTTTACCTTCCCTCTCCTTCTCCTCTTTCCCTTTCTCTTCTTCCCATTTATATATTTTCTCTTTTCCTTCCTTTCCCCCTTTTTTTTTTTTTTTTTTTTTTTTTTTTTTTGAAAAAAAGATTAAAGAAAAATGGAGGCAGAGCCTGTCTCTTATACACATCTAGATGTGTATAAGAGACAGGTACATCAATGAGGTGACGCCAAAATGCTGGAAACCGGGTGGGTTCTGAATCTTACAAACCTTCTTCCAAATTCTTTCCAAACCTTTTATGTAAAAGGGATGCTGGACCCTGTTTCCAGCAGGTGCTGCTCCCCACCAATAGATGGAGCCTCTGTTCTCAAAACAAAAACAAAAAAAACAAAAAAAAAGGTGAGGGGAGGGTGGAGGGGGGGGTAAGGTAAAGGAAGGGAAGGCGGGCAGGGAAGGGAAGATGAGGGGGGGCAGGGGGGAAGAGGTGGATGGGAAGGCGGGCCCAAACATGTTATGGTTGAGGAGACGAGAGGAGGACAAAGTTGTGTTGGAGGTAAGGGACTTGGAATTCGGAGAAGGGTCTCCTTTGCCATCTGGATTCCGTGTTCCTCCATGGTTTCCACGTGATGTTGAGGGTGGCATCCAGTTCAGAGAATACTCTGTTAGGATCCTGCCAGATCAGCATGTAGGAGTCTCGGATTGCTTGCATGGCGGTGGTGTCTTTCTCCTCGAGAAGGTCGCTTTTCGTCGACTTCCATGCTTCTCGGGTCCTGGTCCTGATCTGTTCTTCGATTGCTTGTTTTGCATGTTGCAGGCCGAATCCGTGCTCCTTTCTTTCAAAGGAAAATCTGACTCTCCAAGAGAGCATGAGGATGTGCAACCGTGTGTACGAGAACGGATTGGTCGCAAATGGGGACCAGTGTGCCTGCAGGCGGCAGTTGTCTCCCAGGAGCAGAAGACGAACATCCCAGGGGATATGATAACCCGTGAGGGAATGGAAGGCAGCGTCTCACCACTGCCACAGTTGGGTGACCATTGGACATGCCAGCAGGCAGTGCTCGAGGGTCGCAGGGGCCGGCATCTGAGTTCTTGTGCAATATGCACAGATGGGAGACAGCTCCCTTTTCTGTTCCAGATTTGTTTTGCAGACAAGCCATTGAGGGGTGGGGAGGCAGAGGTGCAGGATGTGCCACTGCAGAGACCTGTGGTTTGTTGGCATGATCTTCGCGAAACTGGACCAGGTGAAAGACTGTGACAGTTTTGGTTCGAGCGGCGAGTCCCGTGCCCATCTATCCGCAATTGTGTTGTTGATTAGCTGGTCTTGTCGCGATGCTCTGTATCCCTCTTTGACTGTATACTCCCATATTTGCATAGGTCGAGTGCCAGGCCACTCAGCCGGGTCAAAGGGGAGCTTGGCCACGGGCGTGGCTGTCTGAAATGTGTGATGGCCATTTTGTGAATGTGTGGTGGCCGTTTTGTGAATCTCCTACCACCCTTACCTGCATCAGACCTGCCCACCCATGTATGGAGTCCAGGTCGTCATTCTTTGTTCGTTTGGAAAACCTCGCCCCAGGCACTTGTGGTTTATAGCCTTCCAACGCACAGGCACCATCCACATTGTTTTTGACTTTAAAGATGACGAGGGGGCGGGGCAAGTCTGAATATTTAACCACCCAGTCGTCTTTTTCGACCGTCGGGCCCCTCTGCAGGGTCAGGACGCTCGGGCTGTTTCCCAGCATATTAAAATGTGACCTTTTTGGGGGTTAAGAAAAAAAAAAAAACGAAGACGGCCGCATTGTTAAAAAAAAGGAAACAAATACAGTGACACCCCTTCAGTCCCTCCCTAATCCTCCTCTATTTATGCGTCATGACCTACAATGCAACATGTGAATGTTCATGACATATATGTGAGTGGAGCGTCGTATGTCTTCAAAGGGGATTCTCCAAAATCAAGTTGTTGCGATTTCCGCAAAATAATGGAGTCCAGATGATTTTTTCTTTTTTTCTCTATAAAAAAAAGGAAAAGAATCTCAGCTTGTAAAGCCTGCGGATTGCAGGATAGGATTGCCCACACTTGCCATTTATTTGTTCTTGGAACTTCGCTTTTTTTTTTTCTTTTTTTTTACAGAGCTCTGCAATTCAGCTCTCTGTTTTTTTTTGTTTTTTTTTTTTCCCTCCCCACACCCTCACCGGTCCCCGCCCCTATCTTTAACTGGATCTATCTTATTCCACAAGGTTGGAACTCACAAATGACACATGTTTGCTTCTTTTTTTCCCTTGTTTGCATTTCAGCCACATTGGCTGGTCTGTTCTTTCTTTCTCCATTGCGTCTTTGACCCCTCAAAATGCAAATTTCCATTTCCGAATAGAAGATCCTTTCTGCGTTGCTTGTCATTTTCTGTTTCTTTTTTCCCCTTTTCCTTTTTGAGAAAAAAGCAGGCTCAATGCCGCTCCGTTCAATGTCAGAGAGAAAGACGTTGAAGATTCCATCTCGCTGTCATTGCACTCGCACTCTCTACAATTGCTTCGGGTTTTCAGGAAAAAAAAAAAAAAAAAAAAAAAAAAGAGAATAAAAAAAAAGCTTCAGCTCTTCCAGGATAAGAGAAAAATAATTAAAGAATTGTTTCAGATCTCCANTTTTTTTTTTTTTTTTTTTTTTTTTTTTTTGGAATGACAGATTCAACGCTTTCTTGACAGGTCATTAAGATGATCTTGCTTTTGGTCATAGGAAACTTAGTGTGATCAAGGGCTGGCCGAATAATCTAGTGAACTCACCAGATAAGGAGGTGATTATTCGGTCAGTCGATTGATCAAGTGATGGGAAATCCTTGCCCTTCGAGAGTGGTATGTTTCTGCTATTGGAGGGGTGAGGTGATTAGGCGGGGGAGTTGTAGATGCGCGACATCAATGTCAAAGAAGCGAGTAATCGAATTAAGAGTTTGAACAACATTCCAAGTGGTGAAGACGTTGTGATGATAGTACAAACAATGATTAATAAGCAGCAACCACAAATAACAAGACAATTATACAAACTTACTGAGTTATTTCGTCTTTGTTGCAGCTTAAGAATTGATTAATGTTTCTAATAGGTCCTTATTTCTAAACAAAGTTTTTTTTTTTTTTTTTTTCAAGTATGGCGACCTTCTTGACAAGGGTCGACGAATTATTAAAACATTACAAAACAACTGCTGAGATTACAATCAAATGATTACAAGTGGCAAAGCAATTATACAATCTTACTGAATTGCTTCGGTCATTTGGAGATCCATAAACAATTAAAAAGATTACCAACTCTCTTAATTCTAAACAAAGTCCCTTAAGTCTGGCAAACTCTTTGACAAGGGACGAGAAGTTATTAGTCATTACAAAACGACTGCTCTACTGCTCCGTTGAAAATCCAGTGAGTGAAACCACTTGTCACTTCAGAATCCTTGAAGCTAGAGTGCAATCAGTGAATAGGGGGAAGAAAAGATGCGGGGTAAGGTTTGAACATGAAGAAAAGTAAGAAATAGAGAAAGAGGATAAGGAGAAAGAGAATGAAGATAGAGATGAGGAAGAAGAAGTCCAGAGATCTGAAGGAACCCTGCTTTCTTCTGGGTCTACTGATCCGTGGGGGGATAAGCTGAGGTGGTGGTGACGGCGGTGCAGGTGTCAGCCGAGGTACGATTAGAAGTTGCTGCACCGGGATTGACCGTCCTGGGGAGTTTTGCTCGTCATCGAGGTCGATTGACCTACGACGACGGCTTCTTGAAGATGAAGGGGGATCAGTCTTCTTCTTGGGCGGCATCTTGCTCCGGAATGTCGATGAATGAGAAGTCGTGCCGATCGTCCTTGAATCTGATGGAGAGGCGTGGAACAGCGGGCTGTGAGAGTGTCGGTGGCTCTGAAGGCTGGTCCGGTGCAGGGAGATACTGACGCTCTTGCCCGCAAGTAGTGTCTCTGAGAAGTCTGAACCACGAACCAGGTTCTGAAACAATGAGATTGTGAAGGCGCAGATAGTAGAAATCACTCTTTCGGAGATGCTTAAAGAATCCCAAAGAAAGCAACAGGACAGGAGAAGCCCGACTGCGTGCCAATTGAGGGGAGGTTCTCAGTGAGGGTAAGCGGGTCGCTGTTGACCCAGCACCTTACAGGATGCTCAGTGACGTTGGCAAGACAAAGGCCAAAACAATAGAAGGGGATTTTGAAATCGTGAGCGTGCTGATGCTTGTAGATAGCTAGCTGTTGCGCTGCTTGGTTACGTTCAACTTCCGTGAGGAAGTTAAAACAGCGATTGCCGACAAAGAGGAGTGAGGATATGACGAGAGAGTAGAAAGAACGAGAGAAGAGTTCTAAGGCCTGATAACGAAGAAGAAAAAAGTAGGAGTGAGCGCCGTTCTGGAAGGTGCAGAATGAATTACACTCTACATATTCCACTAAGTGACTGAGAAGAGGATAGGTACCGAACCTCTTTTGTACAAAGAATGATTGGAGGTTGACCACAGAGGGGGGGGAAATGGTGGGAAGGTCAAAGAGGTGGAGAGGGAGAAGAAATGCTGAGGGAGGATCAAGGACGAATATTCTTCTCACGGCCGCTTCTGCTGAAATCGGTGGTGGGGAGATTGTGCCAGAGAGGGGGGTGATCATATGAGTAAAAATTCCAACTAAGTCTTTATCGGGTATAGAAAAATCAGACTTGAGGGTAATGTTGGAGGGGAAGTAAGTAAGTAGGAAGGGGTCAAAAATGAGGGGTTCAGGAGGGGGTGAGGAGTTTGGGTTGAGAAAGGTAGAGGGCGGGGCAGGAGGAGAAGAAGGAGGGGTGGCTAGGTTGATAGGGCGATGGCCGGCATGACAGGCAGAAGTAAACATGATGAGGGGAGTGACAAGGACTGGTGTAATGGTACTTCTCACCGTAAGAGAGGGGGCAGGGTGACCGAGGGACCCAGAAGGATTGACCAGCGACCGACAGGTTGACGACAGTTGACCACCGACTGACGACCGGACGTGCTGACCAATGACAACAGTTGTTCACCCACAGACGACTGAACGTGACGACGACTGACCGATGACAGATGACTGACTATAGGCGGACAACAGTAGGCCCGTAGACTGGAGTGCAGTCCTCAGCCAAAAAGGCGAGGAGAATTGACTCACACTCCGAAGGACCTGACCCCTTGTGTGCCTGCGCAGGTTCGCATATGCGATGAGTGCTGCGGGCGGACGCAACCTGGAAGGCGCAGCACGGGAGCAAACACAAGCTGTGGTGACAGGCCAGAGCCCTGTCACTTATACTGTATCTGGCCAAGGCAGTGGGACCACTCGGGTTGGCGAGACCATTCTTCAACCTGGGTGAGTGTCACGCTTTCCACTGGGATTCCATAGGAGAAAAATAGTCCTCCGTAGATGCTGCGAAATTAGCTGAATGTCGTTGATCTTGGAAAAAATCTGAAATCTGAAAATAAATTCTTGCGGAGTCATAGATTGTGGAATTGCATGGCTGAGATCGCAGATGATTCAGATCCCCAGGACTTGAACCAACCAGAGGTGCCAACCGGAAAACCGAACGGTTGGGTCCGAAACTGTTTCTGCAAACCCCTTGAATTATCAGGCCCCCTCTTGACTTGGCACGTTGCCTTTTGGGACGGTGCCACTTTGTCATTTCTTCCCTAGAACACGGTTCTGGCTGCTACGGGGTTCCCCGTATGCCTACAATTAGGAGTAGTGGTAGGTAGGGGTTAATGAGATCAGCTCCCAGCAAATCAGGCAAAAGACAAGAGTCTAGTGGATACTAGCTCCCTCCGAGAGTCACCAGGTAGGCAGCCATCAACTACAGTGACATAAACTCAAAGACTCAATGTAAGGTTAACTAAAAGTAGACCAGACGTAGGCTGGCAGGTAGGCAAGCCGCTCAGAGGGCTGTGTGAGAGCTGTCTGCCTCCATCACAAA
>BFEA01000162.1:1260458-1273544 GCA_003427395.1 Chara braunii | reverse complement strand
AAAAAAAAAAAAACAACAACAACAACAACAACAACAACAACAAAAACAAAAAGAAAGGACAAAAAAGAAAAAGGAAAGAAAGACAGAAAGAAAGTGTTCGTATTCGGGAAACCTACTTAGCGAGGTGATAAGAGCATCCCCGATAAGTAGGCACCCAGCGTAGAAGGCTCCATCTATTGGTGGGGAGCTGCACCTGCTGGAAATCGGGTCCGACGCTGGACCCGATTTCCAGCAGGTGCAGCTCCCCACAAATAGATGGAGCCTTCGACGCTGGGTACCTACTTATAGGGGATGCTCTTATCACCTCGCTAATAGGGGATGCTCTTATCACCCCGCTAAGTAGTTTTCCCGAATACGAAGTTTTCACCCAAAAAAAAACAAAAAGAGTGTGCAACAGCCAACAGTTTCCCCGAGATGGTATTATCACCCACCACATGTCCCGGTTGTATGGTGGGGGAGGCGGGAGGGGAAGGGGAGGGGGTGGCAGATATTGAGCTACCGAAGTAAGGGTGGAGGGCCTTAAACCTACACTACATTTTGCAGCCAACTATTCACAATGGCAGTGTGCATGCTGCTGCGACTCTCTCCAAGTACTGGGGCACCATTTTGGGGCACATCCATCCACATCCATGCAGGCAAAATGAGTTGCATGCAAGGCCCCTTTCTCCAGGATGAATGTCCACCGAAAGGTCACCCTGGTACTTATCGAGAGTGACGGCAACATCAGAGCATTTTTTTGTTCTTTTCTTTTTCTTTTTTTTCCAAAGAGAACAACCCCGGCAGTTGCTAGAGGTGCTGATAAGAGCAGACACCAATAGCGCTCCAGAGAAGGCCCCATCTATTGCTGGGGAGCAGCACCTGCTCGAAAGCGGGTCCAGCAGAGCATTTTCTCCTTCAGGGCCGATGTTCACTTTTGTAGGGGACCCCGGGCCCCGTTCCCGGTTTGTATAACAACATAAAATGAAGAAGAAAAAAGGAAAAACATCGGAGCATTTTGTCTCAAAAAAAAAAAAAAAAAAAAAGGGTCACAGGGACATGCACACCACGTCTCTGGGAAAATGACTGGGAAACCAACGTGTTTGCAAGTTGTAAGTTGTTGTGAGTAAAAACCTGGGCGCTCGGTTTATCTCCTCAGGAGGAGGGCGTAGGAGGGCGGTAGGCGGTGATTATACGGTAGTGAGGGGAGCTTCATCTTTGGCTATGGAGCAGATGCTCCGCGGCCCCGCGATAGGGGCAGTCTGGGTAGACTCTGGACAGCTGATTGGTCTAGTAGTCTAGCGTGTTCTGAGCAGATGGCTTGGCGCTGGCCCCCTTGGGTGAAAGCCCATAAGCGAAACTGGGTAATGCTCCCAGCCTTTTCCGGGTAGACTGTGAGGACCCCGGCCTCAAATTGTTTTGGTAATGCTCCCAGCCTTGGGCACTGGGCCCATGTGTTTGGAAAAAAAAAAAAAAAAAGTTGTAAGTTGTAACCGTTTTTTTTTTTTCTTTTTTTTTTCCCCCCCAGTTCCATGGCTCCTTTCTATTGGTGGGGAGCTGCACCTGCTGCCACTGCTGGAACTGGGTCCAGCGTCCCATGCATCCGAAAGCAAACTTCCAATACAGCAAATTGATAGGCCTGTTCTTACAGCACCGCTAAACAAAAAACAAAAAACAAAAACAAAACACCAAAAAAAAAAAAAGCATAGGGCTCTTATCAACGTTCCGAGACATGAGGGCATTTTGTGGCTTACTATGCATACTGCAGTTCCTACAGCGGCGTGGGTGTTTTGACGACTGGCGCGTGGCGACCCGTTTTGTAAGATCTGTACCTGTGGATATCGTGTGGAAGATTTGACCCATCTTTGGGTGGCTTGCCCACTTACAGAGGCTTTCTGGACTTGGTGGAGAGAAATTGGGCCCCTTTCTGGGGTCTTATCTGAGGTCTGGACAATTGACGATATACTTTTGGGCTCTCTCATAGCAGATTTATCTCCACCCCTTCGATGGGGAGCTTTGTTATGGACCATTTGGAAAGCTCGAAACGAGGCTGTTTGGCATGGAGACCTGACTACGCTCGTCGAGTTGCAGCTCCATGCCAAACAAGCACTTAGATTGGTAATACAGATAGATTGGCGGCGAAAAGTTTCCTCCGCTTCGTCGCCGGCCAAGGGTATTGCTTGGTTTCAGGATCATTGGGCGGCTCACCCTTTGTTGGTCGGTGTAGATAGAGTGTCTTCTTCTTTTGCATTTGGTGCCTTTTTGTGTCCCGCATAGATTTTTTGCTGGTGGTGTTCCTTTTGCTGTGGGTGCCTTGAGGATTTTCCCCTCTTGTCAGGGCCGGTGCTGGTGTTGAGGGACGGGTGTGAAGACCGTGTATACAGGGACGGGGCTCCGAGGTCCCGGTGGGGCAGGACAGCCCGGCTGTCCTTGTTATTGGCTACTGTGCTGATGTAACTTGCCTTGGGCACTGGGCCCTTCTAAAACAATTAAAAAAGAAGAAGAAGAAGAAGAAGAAGAAGAAGAAGAAGAAGAAGAAGATAGGCCTCTTATCAACGAGCCTAGCTCAGTTGGTACACCCGTGAACTGTTGAAAAAAAAAAACACAGACTCAAGTTTGAATCCTGATACAATCAGATGCCCAGAATAACTGAATTACCTGGAGGGAGATCCCACTAACGATGTATGTGGAGTAGTGTGACGGCTGCAGGACGTGCGGGGGACATCCGTGTGGCATCCTTTACTCCGCTATAAATTGTTGAAAAAAACAAAATGCCGCAATTCTGACAACGCAATGTTGTCCACCCGCCACGAACTGCGGTCAGCTGTCAGGTTGTGGATCTTCTGATGATTCCGCTGGTATGTTGTGCATGTGGGCGGTTCATGGACCATGTACATGAGGCCAACACACATTTGTTAACGTTCCCCAACGAGAGGCTTGGAATGACAGACAAGTTGTGGAAGACTCTGACATCAACTGACATCCCTTCATGATGAGAAAAGGGGAACATCTTCATTTTCGGCCTCTTTTGAATGCATGGGCAACGACGCAAACGCAAGTGGAAGGTGTGTGAAAATCCAACCAAAAAAAGTTGGTATGATTTTCACGCACGTTCATGACCCCCAGAGGAGCACCACAACAAAAGCAAAAGAAATGCCACCCAATGGGAGCCCCCCAAAAGTCATATGTTTCCCCACGCCGAAAACCAAGAAAAACAACACCACTGATCACCGTTCTCATCAACGGCGCCGAAGGGTCACACGCCCTATCCGCTACTCCACATACATCGGGAGTGAGATCTCCCTCCTGGGGCCGGTCAGCTTCAGTGATGATGATATCAAAAGGCCATCGCCCTTTTAAATAATAATAATAATAATAATAATAATAATAATAATAATAATAATAATATTATAATAATAATATTATAATAATAATAATAATGATAGGCCTCTTCATCACAGGGCACCTGAATTGAATGTTCCACTAGCCCAACCGATTTTTCTTGATCAAAGAGAAGACATTTCATTGAAAAAAAACAAAAAAGGAGGAGACGGTGTCATCATGGAATGAATTTTGAAGGTGGGGGGGGGGACAGGTCATTATTATAACTTTATGTCGGACATGTATTCAGCTACCTTGACCATGTTTTCTATTTGGGAAACCTTCATTCATTGCACCGTGGTGGCAGTAGCGGTACTGAGATTTCCCAGGGGATATAACGGGACTGACATGTCTCATTAAATTTCGACCTTGCTCCACCGCTCGCGGAATGTGAACAAGACAAAACTCCAATTGCAAATGCCCACCTCCCCCCCCTTCTGGCTAATGACACATTCCCCATTTGACACCATTTTTTTTTTTTTTTAATGTATCTTACTTGTTTAATTAAAGCCGGGAACCGGGCCTGGCATCCCTCACAAAAAGTCAAGCAGGAAACCCTGGAATAGGCACCACCGCCAGGGCCAGAGGGCCCTTTTTATTTTTGAGGGCCCATTTGGAGACTAATACCGGGGCCAAGTCCCACTAGCAACGCCTGAATCTGGACGTGTTTGTGGGGATGTGTGGTTGAGCAAACTCAACGCCATTTCTGCACATCTCCTCAAACACACCCGGATTCAAGTGTTCAGGAAACTCAACGCTGCTAGTGGGACTTGGTGCTGGGTGAGGCCTGCTATCGAAATTTGATATTTATTTATTATTATTTATCCTGCTGAACAATGATGTTTACATATGGGCTGGGGGGATGGGAATCTGCAAGCTGATCATGATGGATGCCGGGGACCAAGTCCCACTAGCGGTCAGAAAAGTACATAGGAATGAGAGGACCGTTTGTGTGTGTGACCCTCTTTTCAGCCGCAGATAGCAAAGGGATCCGATGGTCATAATTTTGTTGCCCTACAAATAGTAGGACGGTAGATCTTTCTTTTTTTTTTATATGAACTTCAGGCCAGGGAGGGCAATGAGACAAATAGCACACAAACAATTACACACATCGATAAGACAAGTCCTGCAAGACAAACGAGCACATGTTGCATCTACAAAGAAAAATGAACCACAGTCCGTTAACCTTGATGGCGAGATCCTTACTGAGGAAAAGAGGGCTCTTCAAAATCTAGCCCCCTCTCAGAGCTCTCTCTGCTCTCCCGTATCCCTGCACAAAATGTTGCGTGCCAACTTCCATCTTCCCCAATGGCTTCCCTCATCACCTCTTGTGTGGGGAGAGGAGGGTGGGGTGGCAGCCAGCACAGCCAGGCGATGGTGATTAACCCATCGTATGGTTTGGAGGATGGTGGGGGTGTGACGAACCACTTTCTGTAGCGCGCGACTTTCTGCGCGATTGCAATGAGGGGTCCTAAGCTGGGAAGGTTGGGTCAATTACGGGAGATCGGGATTGGAAGGAAATTGCATCGGTGTCCTCGCTTCTTCGTCGTTTTGTGTCGGTTCTTTTCGGATGGTTGGGTTCAGGCCCGGGTGGGGGACAATCGATTGATTGATTGGCTGTGTCTGCGGCGCGCTGTCATGCGCGCGACTAATAAATGTTGACGTTGTTTCTTTTGCTTCAGTTTCAGACTTTTTAGGCGCGGACATCGCGCGGGAATTTTGCGTCGTTCTTTTTGAATTTTCCTTTTTGAATCTTGGCGAGCCTCGTTGGCTCTCGGAATTTTGGACATTCTTTTCGGAGTTCGTGCTTTTTGCTTTTTTCCGCATTAGATAGCAATTTAGGAATTTTGTAATTAGGATTTTTCTTTTTGCCGCGCAGCGCCTTTTTGCTTATGCGCTTCTTCATGCGGCTGCAACGGAATTCTGATTAGTCGGCACCTTTAATCATGTGTGTAACTGTAATTTTGGGCGGGCGCCATTGCAACTGTATCTTTTCTTCTTGAGCTTCGCCTTTTCCGCCCTTCTTCTCTTTCTTTTTGCTGAGTTTTGGTAGCCGCGCTCTGCATGATCGGATCGATGCGTGGAGAGTGGCTACGTCCCCCACGCCGCGATTAGGCCATACAGAACGTAGGCGTTCCTTCTCTAATCGTCCTTCTAAGTCCTTGTAATTCCGTGTTCTTCGCGCATGCATGCACGCTATAAATTCCGGTTGCGCGATTAGTTAGCTCTCTTAACCAGCTAAGCGGAAGCTCGAGGTTGCGTGATCAGAGAGGGTCGGCACACGAGCGAAGTAAGCGGTGAGTAGAGCAGGAGTCAGGCGACCCGACGAGCTGCTGCCAAACGCGCGGGGTTGACGCGGGCCACAATGGACTGTGGGCTCGGGCGAACCAGACGGGTGCGGGAGAACTAAGCGGGGTGACGGCTTCGTGGGTTGGTGCGCGGTGACGGACTGTCCGCATCGGAGAGAGAGAGAGAGGAAGAGGGAGCTGAGGTTGATGGACGCGTCTTTGCTCTTTTATCTTTTCTCCGTTCTGTCTCGTGTATATAAATTTTGATTTCGGCTCCGGGTGATTGGCCCATTTCTGTTTTTCAGAATCTGGACTTGGTTTCTCGCTCACACTTGTCCTTCCAATTTCCCATCTCGGATATAGTGTATGAATGTATGAATGAATGAATGGATGTCATGTTGGGTTGCTGATCCTTGCCTTTGGCTTTGTTTACTGCCTTTGATGCCCTCATGAGTAGGGTAAAAATTTTGTGCAGTCGTTAATCTTGTTCTCATTTTTGCTTATCTTTTGATCGAGCTGTTGGGATTGTTGCGTTTTGCATACTCGAAAATTGCAGAATGAGTAGGTAGTTGGGTAGTTGTTTGTCCAGAAACCAGCGAACGCCTTGTAGAGACGCGCGTAAGTACGACCTGCTTTGCGTACTTACACGTGTCCCCGCGTAGCGATTCGCGACCAAACCACACATAACGAGAACGACGAACGATTGGATGTGGTCACTCCGCGTCAGCAACGAAGTTATCGTCCCGCGTGAACATGTGTAAGCACGACTCGATCCGCGCGGCCTGCACGTGCTCACACGCGGTGATTGCAATCGGTACAGACCCGCCCTTAGGCATCTCGCAGCTCCGCGATGATATGATGACATGCTCCGAGAGCTCAGAGTCGTTATACGACCCGAAATACTTCACCCCTTGGATAGAAGAAAGCCTTCGACAGAGATACCCCTGGCTAACCGAAAACCGACTGTGTCCTAGGGAGTTTCATTGCGCCACTACCAGCGACCCCCGATGCTCTAATTTCCCCACCGCGAACCACACTCACTACTTTATTTCCCCCGACTTCGTCGTTATCTCCCATATCACCAACTCAGGGTCATCCCGTGGAAAGCCATAGCCCGCTACTGGCCCAGCACGCCCTGTAGAAATTGCCGACAACGCGCCAATCAGAGAACCCCGGAACCACGAGGGCCCAACCAGAACGTACGACGACCGGCCCCACGTGGCAACAACCGACGGACTGACTCATCTGAACCACACCCGCCCCGAAGAGACTTTTCGACAAACCGCCACCCTCAAAACCGATGGATCGCACGGTCTTGAAGGATCGGCGCATGCCATCTGCCTTATGACCCGAAGTGGTCCGCCCTTTCTGTCTAATTGCATCCGTGTCCCCGAAAAACCCTGCCACAGGAGATCTCAGTTCTGACCTGGGACTCCACCCCCACTTTCCCAAAAATCCTTGGCACACCCCTTTTCGCACTTCCAGGCCCATACTCTACTCTGATCAGGAAGTCGCGCTAATCGTGAGGTTCGTATCGGAGCTCGACACGTGGCCGGGTTTTAGGATTGACAGCACGATAATTGAGCGATCTTGCTAACCAAGGGTGACCTCAACCCCGGAACGCGCATAGACGCGACCCCGTCGTCACCCGAAGTAGATCGGCTAATCGACGGGCAGCCAACATGAATGCTAATCCATAAAATCCGAACCCACAGCAGCAGAATGTCAATCAACAACAAAATCCTAATCAACCCCCCCCACGAGCAAGGACTTCCATGACGCCACCTGATCTCTACCTGTTTGACCCTGCGCATCATCTTGCTGGAGCGTGGTTAGCCACGCTTCGGGTGCAGCAGTACGACGATAACGAAGCTCAGGTAAATATTCCCGCCCGATTAGGAGGGGACGCTCATCATTGGTTTAGTACCTATGTATGGGTGGATCTCCCTACTTTTGAGCGAGATTTTTTGAATCGATTCGACTATGTCCATCCAGAGCAAGCGCTCTACATGATCAAGGACCGAGTTGAAAAACCTCTTGAGTCCATTGCAGAATATCGAAACCGGTTCTATCGAATGTTTGTGAAAACTGAGCGGGGCGAGCAAGTAGGGAGAGATCTATTTATAGACGGACTCCGCAGCCGGATGATAAGGGCGAAATTGCGAAAACAGTTCTCCTCCATCAATCACACGCTGCAACAGATTATGGCAGCTGCAGAGGAGATGGAACGGAAGTTCGCGGCGAGTTTCTTAGAAGGAGAAGACTATCCTAAGGAAGGAGACTCGTTCGAACTTTCGAGGGCAAGGGCTGAGCTGGCTGCGTTGCAAAACAAGTTTGAAAACATGGGGTTTGTATCAGGACCTGTTACCTATCTGGAACAGATAGCCCCTAAACGACCGACCCCGAGTGTAATCACGAGTGTCCCTGTTCCTGCGGCGCCAACACTTGTAATGACGGCACCCGCGCCACCGATTGAGAATCCTATAAGGTCAAATGAGTCCACTGCCATTTTTGAACTAACCAAAACACTAATTAGTCTGATCCAAGAAAGCAAAAAGGAACAATGGGAGCATAATGCTCGGTTGGAGGCTATGATGAGGAATATGCGACCCATTGCAGTACGAGCCGCCCCGATCCAACAAGGATTGGCCTCGGCACCTGTTCTCGGGGGAGCCGCGAGCAATCTGAACGTCTGTTATGCTTGCCATTAACCAGGACATCTGGGCCGTGATTGCCCCCACCGGCCCCCGCAACAACGGGTCGGGGTCGCACCAATGGCAGTAGCCCCTATCGCTAACGGACCTGGCCGAGTAGGAGCCCTGATGGAGGAAATAGAAGGTGGAGGAAGCGCGTTAGCTACTGCGGAAGAAGCTGTTGAGCTCATCCCGCTGGACCAATATGTATCGCTTGGTTATCCGGGGCTCAGAATGATCGGGACAATCAGACCGGCGCCAGAACAAAAAGAAGTGGCTGAGTGGCGACCTTCTCCAGGAGAGATGGAGTCGGGAGGACCCACCTTTGTCACTGGGAAAATCGATGTGCTGAATATCATCCGAGCCTTAGACCATCGGATTCCACTTCCGATTGACCATCTGCTCTCGATCTTTGAACAAGCTAATGAGCGAATGTTACAACACTGTAAGGCGAATCGAAAATGATTTGCCCTCACTCGAACACCGAACGTAAAGGTTAAAGGCCCCACGCCAGATGGAAATACGGCTGGCACGTCGGATCCAATACGGGTAGGACTAATACAGAAAGACGATAATTTCCTACGGATTAAACCCGTCCCTTGAAAATCTGCGGAATGCGATATTGAAATATGGGGAATTCCGTACAGTGCAATCATTGATTCAGGAGCTGCTGTCCTGGTTATTTCGCTGCGAGTAGTTGAGAGGGCAGGTAGGAGAAACGATCTAATCATGCTTACAGAAAAGGATCAGCTCGTTTCGGCAGACGAAGAAAATATCAAAACAGTGGGACGGATGACCAACGTCGCCTTCCGACTAGGAAAGGTGCACGCTTTGGGGGATGTCGTGGTATTGGATGTAAATACCTACGATGTCCTTTTCGGTCTTCTCGCTCTTGTGGCATTACGAGCAAACCTAGATTTCGAGCGACGGTCAATCATCCTCTGAAATACGGGAGGAAAACCCTATGTTGTACCTATGAGACTGACTCTTCGTACTACCATCAACGCAGTCTCGCGAGTTTCTCCGATGATAGCGGGAACTCTTCGCATGATCACCTGGGAAAATTCTGCAGACAATGAGCCATCATCGAAGGATGCGGATAGCAGTGACGAAAATGATCCTGAAATTCTTAGACTCGCACGATAGCGTGTGTACTACCCGCCACCCAGAACGATCGCAAGAACGATGCATCTAACTATTCAGAAGGAACAAAGGACCCTGGCAATGATTATGGGCGAACCCCTCGTACAGATCTCAAGGATGGTCGACTCTCTGGAACCCCCTCGAACCCTGTACGAAGGAGCGACCCCTCTTCTCGCGCGATATAACGATAAGCGAGCTTTTTGCGACATCACGGGCCTACCACGATCCTTGCTGTCACCCGCAAAAGAAGTACGACTGTTACGCTTGGGGGAGGAAGCCAGTTCTTTGGAACCCCCTGGGCGTTTCGAGGCTGAATCATATGAGCTCGGAGTTAAGATCGCGACTAAAACCGTCCATGGCAAGATATCTGTGATGGAATCACCCCGGAAGGACACGTGGCCATCCGGGAGGAAGACGCTCAAATGATAGCCACAGTGTTTTCCTGGCGATCGGACCATTCATTTATCTCTGCGCCACCACCCAATGTGGCAAAACAAGCGCATACGAAGCAGATCGATGTACGGATCTGGGATCAGCCTTACGAATTACACGTTCCACAGTACGTAGCTGATGAGATTCATCGTTTGATTGCGGACATCCTGACGGAATATAAGGGAGCGATTAGTGTGACGGACACTGACATCGTCTTGTCATTGGTCATTCAGCACGAAATTCAGACGGGAAATCATTCCCCAATTCACTGCAAGCCTTACCGGTATTCCCTGATACTAGGCTGATAGAACGGAAAAAGGCCCTCGAACGAATCCGGGAATTTGAAGCAAGCAGTTGGATCGAACCTGCCACTGGACCATCGTCGTTTCCAGTAGTGTTAGTACCTAAAAAAAACGGATCCATTCGCATATGCATCGATTATCGTAAGTTGAATGATACCACGATCAAAGATGTGTATCGTGACCCCCTCCCCCGGATTGATGATTTGCTGGATGCGATTGGGTGTGCTAATTATTTTAGCAAATTTGATATTTGGCATGGCTTCCATCACATTCTGGTTAAGGAGGAAGATCGGTCGAAGACGACCTTCGTATTGTTTGAAGACACGTGGCAGTGGGTTCAGTGTCCAATGAGAATTTGTAACGCGCCTGCCACGTTTCAACGAGCAATGAACGTCACGTTCCAGAATTTCGTCAACAAGACACGGTTGACTCAGGGAATGATCAACTTCCGCGTGATCGTATACATGGATGATATCCTTGTCTACTCGGAGACCTATCACGGACACGCGCAACACATCGAAAGGAGGAAAATGATAAAATTTGAGTATTTGGCCCAAGGTTTGGTCCAAATACACCGGAAAATTGAAAATTGAGGTTAGAGGCTCAACTTTGGACCAAGAAGAGCTTGGGGATAGCTCGGAATAATGGGGGTCATGGATCTCAACCAAATCCAAGGCTGAGATTGTGCCGCCACTTGGAAAAGTGCAACGACCTACCCAAAAAAGGCCTAGATCTGCAAAAAGACACGAAAACGGTCTTTAGGCCCTCAATTTTCATCAAAGGATGCATTTTGGGTATGGGTACCCCAAAAAGACAGCTCCTTTTGAAGAAAAAAGAATCCGGGGTAGGCCAAGGGGTAGTCCGAGAAGGTACCAGCCACTCGGACTGCATGTACCTGGCCAAAATGAGGTCCGGGTACCTCCTGGGAGGCCAAAACCTGAAATTTGGCCTTGGGGGTACCTCAGTCCACCTAGAGGCACTTGGGGAGGCCTAGAGGCTGGGCGGTGCACCAGTTTCTGCCTACATAAGCTGGAGGTGCAGGCCGCCACTCTCATTTGAGCATGAGACGAGCCCATGCTGCCAAAATGAGTCCATGAGAGAATCCTAGTGGAGTAGAGCAAGGAGATGAGAGTCGGAGCTAGCCTGAAGCCTGGCTATGGTGATAGGGTTGAGGAAGACGGCCTAGAGGCTAGGAGGAAGTGAGGAGAGTGGTCCGCCATAGCCTTCAGGCTGTGAGATCGAAGGAGAGGCTAGAAGGGGTCCCCTTAGCCCTCCTAGAAGGAAGGACTCTATAGCCTTAGAGATAGGAACCTGCCATAGCTTGAGAAGACGTGTGAGAAGAGGACGAGAGAACTTGGGAGGAAGGGGAGCCATACTTTAGGAGTTAGAACCAAGCCTGGGACTTCACTGCTTAGAGACCAGCAAGAGGTGAGTGAAAGAGGAGGAAGTCGTCTTCTTCTCCTACTTCTTCTTCTCCTTCTTCTTCTTCTTCTTCTTCTTCTTCTCCTTCTTCTTCCTCCCTTTTTTCTTCCTCTTCTTCTTATTCTTCTCCTTCCTCTCCTTCTTCATCTTTTTCTCCTTCCTCTAGCTTAAACCACCTCTAAAAACTGTGATTTTGGCTGATTTTGATGCTTGTGTGTGTTGCAATTTATTCTGGGATACTTCTGTGAGCTTTCCTCTTGCTAGATTGCTTTCAATCTCATCTTTTGGCTGATCTTGATGCTTACATGTGTTGCAATTCATTCTGGGATACTTCAGTGAACTTTCCTCTTGCTAGGTTGCTTCCAAACTCATCTTTTGGCGGATCTTGATGCTTTCATGTGTTGCGATTCATTCCGGGATACTTCGGTGAACTTTCCTCTTGCTAGATTTTGGCTGATCTTGATGCTTGTATGTGTTGCGATTCATTCGGGGATGCTTCGGTGAACTTTCTTCATGATAGATTGCTTCCAAACTCATCTTTTGACTGTCCTTGATGCTTGTGTGTGTTGCGATTCATTCCGGGATACTTTAGTGAACTTCCCTCTTGTGTAGATGTTCTCAATCTTGTCTTTTAGCTATCCTTGATGCTCTTGTGTGTTGCGATTCATTCGGGGATACTTCGGTGAACTTTCCTTTTGTGTAGATGCTCTCAATCTTGTCTTTTGGCTGAATTTGATGCTTGTGTGTTGTGATTCATTCCGGAATACTTCGGTGAACTTTCCTCATGATAGATTGCTTCCAAACTCATCTTTTGGCTGTCTGTGATGCTTGTGTGTGTTGCGATTCATTCCGGGATACTTCGGTGAACTTTCCTCTTGTGTAGATGCTCTCAATCTTGTCTTTTGGCTGAATTTGATGATTGTGTGTGTTGCAATTCATTCCGGGATACTTCGGTGAACTTTCCTCTTGTGTAGATGCTCTCAGTCTTGTCTTTTGGCTGTCCTTGATGCTTGTGTGTGTTGTGATTCATTCCGGGATACTTCGGTGAACTTTCCTCTTGTGTAGATGCTCTCAATCTTGTCTTTTGGCTGTCTTTGATGCCTGTGTGTGTTGCGATTCATTCCGGGATACGTCGGTGAACTTTCCTCTTGTGTAGATGCTCTCAATCTTGTCTTTTGGCCAGGGTTGTCAAGCCCCGGCCCCGGGGCCCCGGCGGGGGTCCGGGGGTCGGGGGGTGGGCACCCCCAGCCCCGGCTCCAGACCCCCCCCCAAAAAAAAAAATTCAAAAAAAAAATAAAAAAAATCAAAAAATAAAATAAAAAATAGTGGGGGGTGCGCAGCGAGAGCGCGCACCACATGGGCTAAACCCCAAAAATGGGGTTTTATGCCCCACCCCGGACCCCCCCAGGGGCCACACCCACCACTCCTGGGACCGGGGTAGCTGCTGGT
>BFEA01000162.1:1245630-1256465 GCA_003427395.1 Chara braunii | reverse complement strand
GCCAGGGGACGAACGGAAAAGAACTTGGTCCTCACTTGGTGGAAAGCGAGGGCAAGGGAAAGACTGTCGGTCCCTTGTGACACCAGGAAGGAAAGGATACCAGACTGTTGGGAACATCTGTGAAAGCCGGAAAGGAGTGCTGTTTTTGTGACAAGGTCAGTTCCACTCCACCATCTTCCCCGACTGCATGACTAAGGTGAAGGCATGGTTTTGCTTGAGGGAAGAGGAAAGACAACCCAAGTAACCACAAAGGCAAAGGAAACTTAGGCATGTGGGAAGGGGCGATGTGTTGACCCCAATGGGGATTGCATTTGGTCTTTGTTCGCGTGGTCTTGTGCAGGGGAGTGTCTAGGATGGGTTGAGCAGGATGGGATCCGCAGAAAACACGAGCAAGGAGGGAGGAACGAGATAAGGGAAGAGTTTAGACTTAGCCTAACTATGAATGTGGGGAGTGATTGAGGGTTGGATGCTTGGATGAATGGCGGATGACGCGGTATGGGTTGCATGGTGATTGACTGGGATGACTCTCTTGTGTACAATACCAGGCCCGGAAAGACTAAGGGCAGCTCCGGATAGGTGAATGCGACGCTAGCGGCTCGAGCAAAAATATATATATATATATATATATATATATATATATATATATATATATATATATATATATATATATATATATATCGGCTAGGGGTCCGGGCGGTGCCGCTCCACCTCGAGGATGCCGCAGAGGCAGTCTTGAGTCGCTTGGCTTAGTGAAAAGGTGTGTGGTCCAATGGATGACGCTTGGCCTACACACGAAATAAAGATAAGCTCTCAATGAATTTTCTGGATTGCCTGCGTATTGGAAGGAGCAATTGCCTGGTCAGACGAAAAAGAATCAAGCAAACGCCACGAGTGCCCAAAGAGCTACCATCGAGAGCGGAGCTACATCTCCCAATATAAAGCCCTTTCGCAAAAGGCCCATCCCCATCCATCTGAAAGCACTAGGTGGGGATGTCCCTGGAACGAACGACCCGCGCCCTGAGCGTGAGCGTGGGTGGGTCGAGCCAAATGGGACCTGCAGTGGGGTCGACTCAGACTCGAAAGTCCTTCAGGGTACGGCCCCTACAAAAATGGTGGAGGTGCCGGGTATGGGTTAAACTGACCCTGACGATCTCGAGGGGGGCGCCCGACGCATGACCGTGTACATAACTGAAGATAAGGAATATGGACTTGTGTATGCTCTATCCCTTTGAGTGAAGCAGATTTGAGGGCGGGTGGGCGCATGGCAAGGTCAGGCCTGGAGGTATAACGTGCATGTTGCACACACAATCAGCCATCTCCTTTGGAGGTGACTCTACTCCTCCTTCTCTCGGGCTGATGATCGTCAGACCGGGGAAGCCTTGGGCAAGCCGCAGGTCGACCCTTCCTCTTCGTTTGAAAGAAAGGCTCCGGTTACCTGGCAGGCGGTTGGGATTCCGGGCTAGTCCGGGTTCCGATAGAAAGTCCGCGGCGGAGTGATCCGGCCGACACGGGTGCTTTCTTTCTTTTTCTTCAGAGCCCAACGGGCTCTGTGCACCGCACTTAAATGCTTGAAGGAACCTCATATGAACAAAATGGGTAATCAAGAAGGAACGATCCTGCCCTATGAATGGACAGATAAGTGAAGATAAAGAGAATGAAGGGAGTTGCTAGACTCCAAGAAAACTAGCTCACCTTTGAAGATGCTCACGAAAAGGAACCGGGCACTATGTATGGAAGTTAGGCGTGAGTGGCACACACTGTCCTGAGTGAAAACCTGTGAGCAATGGGTAGGAAGCGCTGGGTGCACCAAGGGAAAGGCACTTGTACTATGTGTGTCCCACTTGGGACTTGTGTTTGCATGTTGGGGATATTGAGTGCCTGCCATTTGGAAGGAAAGGAAGGGTCTGCACCGGGTTGCCAAACGTCGCTCTCTTTTGTAGACTGCTGTGGGTTCGTGTGTGGAGGTCAGGCCACCGAGCTGTCGGACGGGAGTTTGTCACGTCGGTTGATTAGTAGCATTCTCGTTCGAGCAGTGATGAGTTTTGGCTCGATGATCTGTCAGGCGGGGTGTGAAATCTCCTCAAACGGGGCTTAGCATGTTGGCTTGCGGAGGGAGTACCACTACATGTGGGCACAAACGGAGCCTCGAGGACGATTAGTAGCTTCTCGTAGCTTGGTTTGGGATAGGTTGTTCCTTATCGGACCGATGGAAGTGAGTGCCTAGACGGCTGGCTCCAATGGCCCTACCGAGATGTGCGGGATGATTCCCGAGATTAACGGTGGGTACACGAGCGGCAAGTCGGGATGGGGTATTCTGGACAAGAAGGTGAGGGCGAACCCCCACCAGAGTCTGGGTACCGCGCGGCGCTCGCGACGGTTGAGCTGTGCTTAAGGTATGGGATAAAACTCTGTCGATAGTAACAGTGGAGAGACTATTTCCGGGGAAAAAGTCGGTGAGGAGATGACCGACTTGTGTGCGACGTTTGCCTGAATTTTGCTTTTTTGTGCCTCCCTCTGTAAAGGTGTCTGATGACTGTTGGATGGGGGCTGAGCTTCTGAGTCTATTCTTACCTCCAAGTCTAAGTCTACACGAGTGAGAGAACATGATAATAAAGGTTGGATAGGAGTCGGAAGGAAATGGAACCAAGAAAAGGGAATGCCGGCTGACGATGACCGATCGAGGGTATGATGGGGTAACGACATCTGGGACATAGGTAGGAAATGCTGAGGAGACCCAGGGGAGGGGTCTGAAAATGATTCTCATCTAGCCGGAAGGCAATCTGACCATGCGGGGCCGTGTGGTGCTCTCATGTGGAAACAGGATAGGCGCCGGAAAAACAAGATGGCGCGATGGTTGTCGCCCCCTGTCTACTCTAGCGGTCCGGAAATGCCCATAGATGTAAGGGAAGGGGTATCTATCGTCCTCTCGGAGGAAGGAACGTGGACATACCTAAAACCAGCATATGAAACCGTGAAGCTGGACGAGAAGGACGCGTTCCTCTGGATGGAGACAATCTGGACTAAGGTCAGCCTGACAAGACTTTCACCGAGTCTGATGGACCTAGAATTCCAGGGAACGGTGGAAGCTCGAGGATGGGTCTACGTATCTCAGGAAACGGAAAATGCAATGGTAGTGGGACTAGTATTGGGCACGGCACCAGATCAGTTGTTTAAGCAAGCGGAACGGGAAGTGGTATGGGCGGCATGTCAGCGGGCGGAAATGGAGATGGAAAAGATGGAGGTGCGAGTGGAACTCGGAGACTGGAAAAATATGAGACGCCCCCTTAGGACAATGAGGTGTGTGTTACCTCCGTTCTTGGTGGATGTGGTCTTTGGGACCAGGGATAGACTGAAGCGGATATGCCAGTCGATGACGCGCTTGACACTGTACCAATGTGCTCGACAGGATTTCTTTAGACTGTCGGTGGAAGTGAGGCCGTTTGAGGGGAACTAGGCAGAGGAACTAGCTGAGGTACTAAACCTCCTCAGCGCGGATGAAATCTTTGTCTCAAGCCCGGTGCATTGACAGATAATCTATCGGAATGTGGCGGCAGGGGAAACCTTCTTAGAGGGACTAAAGGAGCTGTTCTCAGAAGGGGAGGAGAATTTCAGTGATAGTGCGGATGAGGACGAAGTAGAGGATTGGAACTTCTGAAAAGGGGGCCGGGGACTTACCTAGGGACGGGCTGTCGACTATGTTCACGTAGGGAGCGATGGCCCGGAAATTTCTGCTATGGGACTGCACATGGGAACCAAGGCGAACCAGAGGTGGGGGGGAAATGTCTATACCGATGGGTAATGAATGGAAGGGGACCGCGTGTGACTGGCGGGGGTATGAGATCGTGCCAGAGCTATCATACCTATGGATAGAACGTGTCTGAAACCCGTTGAGGGAAGAGGAAGGATGGGAGGATATCGCAGAAGGGAGAGTAGAGTCCGTTGGGACGGTCGTCTTGTCAGCGCAGGGGTGACATCTGTTCTGCACCACACTTGCAGCGGGACAAAATTCGATGTGGCTTTTGGAGGGTGCCGAGGCAAGGACTCGAAAGGCAGGAGAAAGGTTCGCCAACAAAGGCTGGGATGAGGTCAGTAGTAGAGTCGTGATGGGAGGATGGAAGGAATTTAAACCTCCCTGCGCCCGGACCAAGACCTGGGTGCCGAAATTTGTGGCAGACTAGTTTGGGGGCTTTGATCACGTTGCGGAAGTAGCCGGCACTATGAAGCGGATACACGTAAATTGTGCATGGTTGGCAGAAGAATTCTATAAAACGTCCCTGAAACTCGGACCTTTCCATGGCGACAGAGCCCGGGAGGTCCTTACCATTTTGGACATCGAGAGGAATGACCGGTTGGAAGTAGCCTCGGAAATTAGGGACGCCATAATCCGCCGGGAAGTAGCAGCGACACCGTGTTATGTAGATGATGTGTTCAAACTATTTGAGGTGATGTGGTTCGACTAAAAAGAGCAATAAAGTCGTGGGGCCAGGTAGGCATGAGGAAATTGCTAAGATAAGAGATTGGGATGTCTGGCCATTGTATGACTCAGGGTGGATTGCGAGAGAGAAGACCAAGGACGAGAGCGCAGATGGCGCGAAGAAGGACGTTCCTTAAAGACCGCCCGTTGGGCATTGAGCCGCCTAGGGATGTGGATGGTAGGATAGAAATTAGCCTTCCCACCGCAAATGCGGGATGGCACCCGGTGGTGGATTGGGTCGGGGTTGAACTTGTGGAAAACATGGTTTACCTAGTGACGAGGGTTGAATGGCGTGCGGATGAGAATGGGGAATGGAACCCGGACCCGCGGGGACATGTGCGGGCGGAAGGGCAGCTGTATGTATCAGAGGACGGGTGGCGGGAGTTCGAAGTCTGGTTGGCATCAGGAGAAGACCCGCTGAGTATGTTCGAAGGGGCATGACAGTTAGTGTGGCGAGTGGGATTCTAGTTCGCGGATCCAGGAGGTGACGATGTAACAGCGGACCTTAGGGTAGCCATGGTCGGGAGTTTTGAATTGCCTAGTGCGAATGTACGAATGAGGTTGCCGCCCTTCCTGTTGGGGAGATTGGGCGGTCTGGAACTTGTTAGACGAGCGGTAGCCGACCTCGCAAATCTGACGTATGAAGATGCGATGGTACATCGAGAATATTATCAGGCCTTCCTAGAAATGGGGCCGTTTAGTGGTGAACAGAGGTATGAGGTGCTGCGCATCCTGCGCGCTGTGTTTAGTACTAGGCCAAGGGTTCCGGTCGTTAGTAGTGAAGTCCTCTGGGGTGTCGTTCGACAGGAAATAAGTCGAGGGATGGCGTACGTGGATGATCTGTGCCGATTGTATGAGCCGACGGAAGTAGGAACGGGCCAGTAAAAGGGTTGAGGAAAGGAAAGCGAACAGAGAGGAAAAGAAGCTTCAAGCTAAAGACCGGGGAATATTCGGGCAAGAGCTGAAGATTAAATAAAATAAGTAAATTCGCTTGCTGTTTAAACTGTGCAAGGGACCATTAAGCCAAAAATGGTGACGAGACGCGCCCGGATGTCACGACGGCCCACGTACCTGCGGCCACCCACGGAAAGTGGAGGTGGATGGGAGGTATCGCTCCCAACAACCTACATGGTCCGAGGACTGGATACCGAATGGAGGGTCGTGACCTTGGGAAGGAATTAGGCGTTCATGATGGTGGAATGTTTGTGGGATGGGATGAGGATTAATAGGGGACCAGGGGACGATCTGTACACCGACCTTAGGGTGACAGGGACCGTATATCTGCCGGAACTGGGGTGGTACATGTTGGGAACGAAATTGGCATTGGGACACAGGTTGTTACCAATCATCCAGAGGGCTACTAGGGCACTCAACCGGGTAGGCCAGGAAGTGCGGGGGAGAAGAAACGTGGGATTGAGAACCTTGGTGGAGGTAGGGGGTTGGCGGGAGTTCAAGGCCCCAATGACAGGGTTGAGGTGCCGAGTTCCCCGCTTTATGGTGGATCTGGTATTTGGTACCCTCAAGAGAGTCAAGGACCTGATGGATTCGACTCTAGTCTGGATCCACCACTTCCGACCACAAACGACCGGAATGTTTTACGACGTATCGGTCAAGAATGGGTCGTTCTGGAGGAATCAAGCCTTGAAACTGTTTGACCTCATTGAAATTTTGATATTCGATTTGCCTCGCCTGACTTTTGAGGAATATGAACCGATAATCGTCAGGGAAATAGAGATGGGAGAAAACTATCTTGCTGGGGTGGCTGACCTGTTCGAGGAACCAGATGAGCAAGGCAGGCCTGAGGGACCAGCATGAGAAAACGTGTCGAGGAAAGATAGGGAAATAAGGGATGGGTACTAAGATAAGAAGGCAGCCATCAGCAAAAAAGGGGGGGGGGCAGTGGTTGGAGTTCCGTCCGACCCGATAGTGCGGCAAGGAGGAACTACGAAGACCACCCGCACCAGAAAACTCTGGGGCATTTGGAGGTCGAAAAGCCAAATGGACCATCCTCGATAAGGAAGCCACTGGGCCCAAACACCGCCCTAAGAGCCAAAGCGCGACGGTAATAAAATGCCGAACAGCGGTGGCAAGTCCCCTGACAGAAAAAAACATGAAGGACGCGCTGGGCAAGAAAAGTCAGGAAAGTCGTACCGAGTAACGTAAGGCACAAGAAGCATGGGAATCAGCAAGATTCTAGGGCCGGGACTAGGGGAGTTATGAACAACCGTCCAATTTTCGCAATTTTTTTTTTCCATGTGCAGGCTAGGTAAAGGAATGGCGACGGAAGAGGGGATCGATGACCAGCAGAGTGGAGGGAATCAGGGCACGAATGGGGATGGGGAACGAAATGAGGGATCAGCGAGGGATCGAGAGTCAGCCAAACTGGAAGGAACCCGAGAAGACGGGAAGGACCTCTCAACTGGAGAAAGCTCGGGGAAAGCTGGGGGTAGCAAAAGGGGACCTCAAGAAAACAGGGAAGGGGGAAACGATATGAGAACAAGTCCTCGGAACTCAACAGGAACCACCCCTAAAAAGACGAAAGTCTCGGATGTCCGTCGTAAACTGACAGAGATAGAAAAGCGGACTGCAGAATTTAAGGCAAGGCTTATCGAGCAGATGATGGTCGGGGATGAGGAGAACCCCCAGGGCGCTGGGTCACGTGAGGGATGCAGGACCGGTCAGGACGAGGCCAGGTATGGAGGGAAGGATAATAGTCACAAGGGAACGCCTAACAAGAAGGGGAAGGACAAGGACGACCCCCCGACGGAAGGGACGGAAAACGCTATGACCCTGCCCGCCATTGACAGCGGCACTAGCCGACTGCCCGCCACGCCGAAAATAACAGGGGCGTGCGACGGACTCTGGAGCCTTAGGGAAAGGGTGCTAGGATGGTTTGACCCATAAGGAACGTCGAAAACCAGAGAGAAGCAGAGGGAAAGCAAGGAAGGGGAAGGGACTAGTGCTGCTGGAGAAGCGGGTAGCTCCGAAAGTGGTCTCAAGAGGATAGTCGCCACCCTCACCCGGACACTAAACAAGAACCAGGGGTATCTCTCAGATGCAAAGAAGAAACTCACGTTCGATGGGGGAAACATTACGGAGTTTCTAATAGACTATGAGAACCTAGCAGCCTTACTGAAATGGACGGAAGAGGAAAAAATGGATCACCTAGGTCAGCACGTGTCGCTAAGCTTGGGAAGGGACATCATGACCATCATTGCTTCCAGTGGATCCTGGAAAGAAATCAGGAACGAGATGATGAGGAAATACGTGAAGGCAGAGAAAATGGCAACAGAGGCCGAATGAGCAGCAGTCCAGAGGAAAAACTATGCGACCTACAACGATTTCCTAAGGGCGTTTACGTTAGTGGCTCTGCGAATTCCCTGGGTAACGGACCACACAATGAGTAAATACTTTCTCAGGCAGTTCTCTGAGTTTGATAAGGATAAAATTTTATCAGCATACCAGCAGACCAGCAAGTTTGAATACACAAGGGATGTGGATTTCAGTACGGTAACAGATCTTGCAGAGAAGACAGTGGTAACTGAGACCTTGGCTCTGCTTAAGGAAGGGGAGGTTATAGAACTGACCGGGAAGACGGGGGATAAGGTCAAAAAGGGAATAGAGAGCCTGCATGAAAGGGTGCACGGGGTTGACAGCAAGATGGACAGAATGGAAAATGCGCTATTAGTAATGCAGGCACAGGTGTCCCGGCCCGCCCTCCCGCCCCAAGAAGCCGTAATACCGACAGCAGTAGCCAATCGAGGTTTCCCCAGAAGGGACCCGGCCAATGAACAACGCAAATATTGTACAATGGTCGGGCATTTCGTGAGGACATGTCCGAGACTCAACCACGACATCATTAGACAGAGGTGCAGTAGGTCCCTCAAAGGTGAGATTCTCGGACCTCAGGGAGAGCGCGTAAACTGGAATTCGCCAGGAGGAATGCGGTGTGCCGTCATCCTCCTGAATAACTTGGATATAGCTGTCGTAGAAGCAGAGCCGGTAGCTGAGTTTGTCTGGGACCAACCAAGGGAGTGCGGGCCCCAGGTCAACTTCATCCTGGAAGGTAATGGGCAGGATAGGGTAAATATTACTACCCGACGGGCTGACGCGGAAAAAAAGTTCATCCGAGACACAGTAATGGAAGAAGCCGCGGGGGCTAGAGCAGATCAGGAGGAAGCTGAGGCCGGAAAACAGGAGAAGGTTTATGAAAAAACGAGGGAAGAGGAACCGGTAGATAAAGCCACAGCGGCAAAGAAGAAGTTCAGGTACCAGATCCCGATTCTGACGCTGCCCGAATAAGATGACACTCTGAGCAAACTCCTGGGCACCATGATGTCGGTATCCTTCCAGACCATGATGTAGGCTAGCCCGAGACTGCTCAAGGGCCTTCGGCAACTATTGACGCGTAAATGTGTAAAAGTAGAGGAGGCTCCGGAACCACAGGAACAAGGACCCGAGGAGGCCGAGGCGCCAGAAGGAGTCTCTAACCTCCAAAGCATTCCAGGGGGCCTGGAAGATTTGGAAAAAGCCTTCGCCGATATTCGTATGAATCTACCGGACCGAGAAGGTGGCGAAGCCATGAGAGCACCGCCTGGCACTAAACTTAGCTTCCACGCACTGCCTGTAGGAAAACTTAAAGTCCTGATCGGAACTCACCACACCGATGCATTAGTGGATGGCGGCGCAGAAATTACCCTCATACGACGGGATTTCGCAACAATCACGGGGTGCACAGTGAACAAGGAGGTAACAGGGAGTATCAGGGGAGCGGGGGGAGAAATTCCCTTCACTGGGTATGTCACCAAATGCGCGGTCAGGGTAGGAATTCGAAAATCCATCTGGTCTTTCCAACGGATGACCGTCATGGAAGAAATGGACCATGACATAATCCTTGGGAGACCATGGTGCGCCAATGTAGAAATGATTGGCATGCACCTGCATGATGGCACGTATATGATAGACATAGAGGATCCGGTGACTGGTCGCGGAGAACTCCTCCGACTCCTCGGAACTGGAGGGGATCCCCCCAAGGGTAAGCTGGCAACCTGGTCGTCGACGTTTGAAGAAAGTGCACGGAAAGGCACATTCGCACGAATGGAAGGCATGAGGGAAAGGGTAGAAATTATGATTGAGGAAGTGTTTAGCAAAAAGGAATGGATCAAATGGGGCTGTCTCTAAAGAAAAGGAGACAGGAGAACGAGGTCCTAGGACTCATGCTCGCAGAAAAGGAGTCGGGGATTGAACTTGGGGCCAACCTGCCCAAGCCAAAGGAGGGACGGAAGGAAACGACAAAAGTAGTACTCGAAATCCCTGACTTGCTGCAGCTCATCAAAGCTATTAGGTACCATAAAGTTGGGGTAGATCCGACAACACTTGCAAGACTTGAAGAAGAAATCCAGAAAGGCTACTGCCTCAATGGGAAGGTTGTTAGTCTTCAACCCCAAGCCATGGAGGTGGCAAGGCCAATCCCGACCGTTCATTTTTTAGGAGAACAATCCCAGAAGAGAGTGTGCGAAAGTACAAACCCGTAGGGAATAAGGCCAAACCGGTCTCGATCCTAGTAGAAACATCAAGGGAAGAGGTCATGAAAAAAGAAGAAGAGATCCTACGGGTTATAAGGGAGAGGCGGGCAATGGAAGGGCATCTCATACCAGATGAGGTAGCAGATACCATGAAAATAGGAGTGGAAGGGTTTCTAACAGCGGAGGAAACTCAGTTGATAAGGAAGGCGTGTCAGGAGTTCCATTTAGTTTTTGCTTTCAATGATCACCAGAAAGGGCGGTTGGACGCAAAGCTAGTTCCTCCGGTTAGGATCCACACGATAGAGCATGAATGYTGGAATGATAAAGGGTCTGCCTACGAGTTTGGGATAGCAGCGGAAGTCACTGACCTGCTTAGAGCCAAAATAGATTCGTTCGTGGTTGAGCCCACCGCATCCCCTTATGCGAACAAATGGTTCGTTTTCCGGAAACCCAACAAGACGCTCAGGTGGATCCAGAACTAGCAGAAGCTCAATGCGGTTACAATTAGGGATGCAGGCTCGCTCCCACAGGCGGACTTGCTTGCCGAATCTCACGCCGGGCGGAGCATTTACTCCCTGATAGACCTGTACTCAGGATACGACCGGTTGCCACTTGATGCGAGGGATAGATCGTATACCGCAATCAGCGTTGTCGAGCGGGGATCCCCGGGGGCAAAGCCGGTGTGAGGCAGCGGCCCCCGGACCCCCGCCGCGGGGGCCATCCAACCCCGCCACCGTCGGACGACCCCCGCTGCCGCCCAGCCTCGGGTACCCCACCGCCCAACCCTGCAAGCCCGCCACAGGCCCCGCAACCCCGCCCCCGCACCGCCCCCGCAC
>BFEA01000162.1:1220345-1234534 GCA_003427395.1 Chara braunii | reverse complement strand
CAGCGGCAAACCCCGATCCCCTCAACCTCCAAACCCCGCAACCCCGCTGCCCCGCAGGGTACCCCCGCCACCGCACCACCGGCTCCGCAACCCCGACATAGATGCCCGCCAGCACATCCCCGCCCCCGCGCTGCGGCAACCCCGCTCCCGCCAAGGGAGTTCCGCGCCCCTGGGGGGGACCCCGTGTGGGGGCATTTTTTGCAGGACAGAAAAAATGTCAGGGGCTGCACGCCGGCGGTGTGCACCCCCCTCTGTTTTTTTTTTTTGTTTTTTGTTTTTTTTTTTTTTCCCGACTGGGGCCGGGGTCCCAGGTGCCAACCCCCAGAACCCCGGAACCCCAGCGGGGTCCCGGGGCCGGGGGTCGACAACCCTGACCGCAATGCACACCCCCTATGGGCTTCACAAATGCGGTAGCAGAGGCGCAAAGGAGGATGCTCGCCGTTGCAGGGGATATGTTTCCGGAAAAGTGTGAACCTTATATAGATGATAATCTCGTAAAAGGCGCATGGTACAAGGACGAGGCGGAGGTCCAACCGGGAGTACGGAAGTTTGTTTGGGACCACTTGCAGAACATTAAGGACTTGCTCCAGCGATTCCTAGTTTACAATATTATTGCAAGCGGACCCAAGAGCATCCTGGCCGTCCCGGAAGTAACCATACTAGGGTTTCGTTGTGGGGCCTATGGAAGGAAACCTGACCCACCAAGACGGATAAGATTTCTCAATGGCCAACACCCCTGCGCACCACAACGGAAGTACGAACCTTCCTAGGGGTGGTCGGATTTTGGAGAATCTTCATCAAAGGATTTGCAAAGATAGTTGAGCCTATCCGCGCAATGATCAGGGAAGGGGGTACTATGGAATGGACTGAGGATAGGGAAGTGGCAGCCCAGACCCTCAAAGATATCCTGTCTTCTGATCAGGTTACTTTAGCGGCACCCTGCTTCAATGACCAAGTAGGACGGCCCTTCATCTTAGAAACAGATGGCGGACCAATGGCAGTAGGAGGGGTATTGATACAGAAAAGCGAGGAGGGCAAAGAAATACCAATCAGATTTGAAAGTAGGACCCTGAATTCGGCAGAACGGCGGTACTCAAAATTCAAGAAGGAGGTCTTAACGATCCTGCATTGCCTTAAGACCTTCCAGGCATACCTGGTTGGAAGGCGATTTATCCTAAGGATCGATCCCACCAACGTCGCCGGGGCTCTAAAGAATTACAAGCCTATAGATCCGACCGTCGGCAGATGGATAGGCTTCATATGACAATTCGACTATAAGGTCGAGCGAATTGCGGGGCTTCGAAACAGGGCAGATGGGCTGAGCAGGGTATGTATCACGCCAGAGGGAGTAGAGGACGCATAACCAATTGACGCCTTCCTAGAATACGAAGGGGGTCCCCTTGTTGTGGATAACGAAATGGCCGACTCAACGCTTACAACAGGTCAGCTGTTGATTCAGACCTTGGAAAAGGGCGCGCCTGCAGTAGTTGCAGAACTCGGGGAAGGACCAGTCACCACAGTCAGGCGGAAAGAGGAAAAGGACTCGTGGGGAGCAGAAGTAGGGGCCAGAGAGGAACTGATGGCAATGACCGTGGAAGGGGGACGGGATGCCGTGATGACGTTGGTCGAAACCTGGGCGCAGAAGGAGTGTCAGTACCTAGTCAACCAGACCCGGGAGGAGCAGGATACGGATCAGAAGGAACAAGAGTTCTTCCTCATACAAATGTATGAGGGCGTCTTTAGAGAAATCGGTCTGCTGCTTGTAGGGAACAAACAACCCACGGAAGTCAGCTCCAAGGCAAGGGAGGAAGCTGAGAAGTACGTCTTAAGAAATGGTCACCTATTCAAGAAAGAGGAAGGGATGATGCCTAGGCGTTTCGTTTGTGGGAGGTCTAGGCAGCTGGAGGTAATTCAGGCAATGCATGATGGGCTAGCTCGAGGTCACCGGTCGTCCAAGGGGACACTTGCAAAGATCGTGCCCCTGTATTTCTGGCCAGGAATGGCAGGTATGGTCGCAACGTACTGTCAGACGTGTCTGATATGTCAAGAGAGGAGCTCCGCACGAGTTTACGAACCCCTTAGACCCACTCGGGTACTGGGACCCAAGCACCTTGTTCACCTCGATCTTGCGGTTATGCCCGTATCAACGGATGAGTTTAGATACATCTTGGATGCAAGGGATAATCTCAGTGGCTACGTAGAGGTCGTAGCTCTCAAGAGGAAGACAGGGAAAGCAGTGGCTGATTGGGTGGAAGACTTCTACCTAAGACACCCCTTCGTGCGCAGGTTTATAGCAGATAATGGGACAAAATTCGTTAACCAGGAGGTGTTGAACAGGCTTAAGATATTGTGCGTACCAATCAAGATTATTGAGCCCTACCATCCTGAGGCAAATCCACCAGTAGAAAGGGGGCACCAGACCTTGAAAAACACAATCGTTAAGCTCGCAGCAGATGACTTGGGAAATTGGCCGCGGTATCTTAGGCAGGCAGTCTTTTTTTAGAACGTGACGCCAAAGAGAACGACGGGATGCATTCCAGCGGAACTATGGCATGGAAGGGAGATCGATTTCCCAGTAGAGGCCCTGATTCCCACCTGGAACAGACTAGATGACGACCCGCACTTGACCACAGAAGAGTTAATCACCGCACGCTGCCAGCAGATTGCCAGGAATGAGGAGGCACTGGAGGAAGTAGTTAACCGTGTAACGGATAGTCGAATGAGGGACAAAGCAAGGTGGGACCAGGTCAAGAACATTCGGAAGGAGCAGCTCCAGGTGGGGGAAAAGGTGCTAGTCAGGAATTCGGCCCTTGAAAGCACATGGTCTGGGTAGCTGGGAAGGAGATTCAAAAGGCCTTACAGGATCGCTAAGCGGGTGGGACTGAATACGTTCGAACTTGAGGATCTTGATGGTACTAGCATAAGAGGGTCATTTCCGGGACAGAGACTGGTCAAATTTTTTAGCAGGGATCAGGTGGAACAATGGCTACAAGAGGCTCAGGATGGGGAAACTCAGGAATTGGCATCTTGAAAGGCAGGCAACTGGCTATCGTTCTGAACCACCTCCCTGTGGAAGTAATCATGACCACAGGGATTGTTCGTTTGTGTGTTTTGACTCCGTGGAACGTGGGGAGACCGCCTGGGCTGACTTTGAATGGGGTTGGGAACATGGGACAACGTACTATAATTTTTGTGGGGCAACTCGGAGGACTATCTACACGAGGTATTCGTGTACCGGGACAATGTACTATAACTTTTTGTGGGGCAATTTTGGGGACTGTTTACATGAGGAGCCTATAAGGGGAACAATGTGCCTAAAGGATGATGGGACCGCCAACTACATGGGGGCAAACAAGGGTTCTGGGAAGGCCTGCAAATCTGCAAATGGTGGAGAGAGGGAATGTGTGTGTATGAGGGGTTGCGGTAACTGTTATGCATGAACAGGACCAGGCAAGGAGAAAACAGCAAGATGGAGTTTGGAAACGAAAACGACAACAATGCAATCAACAGGCCTACTGGGGGATAACCATCAAGGCAGGCTGGGGAATCGAGCTCCAGGAAAAGGAAATTGTATGTGGGGTTTGATCACAATCTAGTTGTGAATAGAGGGGGCAGAAAACAAGGGACCAGGGGACCATCGCCACTGAGAGAAGGGAAGCCGATAGTCCTCCCCTCTGAAAGCGACACCAGCAGTGAGGAAGAAGGGAACCCAGGGAAAAGGCAAAGGTTGGATAAGGTGGAGCTCATTGAGGTCATAGACCTCGGCAGTGAGGAGGAAGAGGATGAGGTGACAACACCCACCAGGGAAGAACGAGGAAGAGAGGAGGGTCCAGAGGAAGAAAAGGACAAATTGATAGAAGAGTTCGGGCCTACCTTCAGCGACTGGTTCGATCAATGGGCTGCCATCCTGCGATATCAATGGGCAATGAAGGGGAAGGAAAAGTTGAGCAGGGGAGAAGACATATCCCCAACAACCTTCTTCTCGGAAGGAACGCTCCTCCAACTGCAGGCAATAAAGAGACAAATGCAGCAAGAAATGGAGGACCGTGCAAGGGGGGAGGCTCGGCGCAGGGCAGCCGGACAGTAAAAGGGTGGTAGGCATAATGGCTTAACTAGAAATTGGGGGAGGGATGGTACCTGGGCAGTCGGAACTGCCATTTTGAACTTCGCACTTGAGCTCCTTTTTGAATGGATTGAGATGGGATAACTTTCTAAGCTCGAGATGACTAAGGACTGGGCAATCAGTGCTACTTTGTACGAGTGGTTGCTTCTTCAGGGAAGGGCACGAGAGCTTTCTGTGCACTCAGGATAGAACTGTGGATGGCCGGGTTGGCTAAGGGAAAGGCAAGGGGAAAACAGAGGGATCTAGTTGAGATGAGTCTGTAATGTTGTCTTTGCATTCGAACTTTGTCTCTTCGTTTTTCTTTTGACGGACTGCGACGTAACTGCCTTTGGGCTAAGGATGCTAGTAAAGGGATGGGTGACTAGTGCTACTTTGTATAAGTACTTGATCCTTTCGGGAAATGGAAGCCTTTTTTGTGGTAAGGGATTGGGATGATTAACTTTAAGACGGGCAAGGGCATGTGAACTATCGAAGGTTGGAAGAAAAATTGGGGGTGAGAGCTTTCTTTTGAATTGCGTATCCACGACTGAATGAGTCGTTGCACGAGTCCTTGGGAGAGGTTAGGGGACCTATGGGTAAAGAGGCGTGAAGAACACTCTTCCCTAGGAACCTAATCCAACAAGTCCCACATCAGTCCAAAAACAACAAGACACATGAGAACCAGAGAAAGAGAAAATAGTGAGGATACACACCCTTTGCAATGGTTGAACGACCGGGCGGGCTAGTGCTGCTTGAGGTTGCAACCCTCAACTCGAGGACTAGACGCTAAGTCGGATGTATGAATGAACATAAGGATGACAAATGCTATGAGAAAGAGGAAGAAGCATGCGCAAAAACCCAAGAAGATGGCCGCCTTCTAACCTCCGAGACGAGATTGGATCCGTGTCCTCGAGGTCCACCCCCTTGGGCGCTAACATTGCAATGAACAAGGATGACCCTAACCAGGCTGTCTAATTGAAACGGACAAGGATGGTCCTAACCAGGCTGTCCAATTGGAACGGATAAGGATGGTCCTAACCAGGCTGTCCGATTGCAATGGATAAGAATGACCCTAATCAGGCTGTTCGACTTGGAATTGGAAAAAACGACCCTAACCAGGTTGTTCGGAATGACCCCTAACAAGGGTCATTTTTTGGAATTGGCATTGGGGTCCCCTTGCATGGCTGCTTGAGATGCATGATATTGGAAGAGTTGAGCGTTGGAAAATATATTGGAAGAGCTGAGCCTTGGGAAAAATATTGCGAGAGCTGAGCCTTGGATATTGGAAGAGTTGAGCCTTGGAAAAAAAAAAAAAAAAAAACTTGGAAAAGTTGAGCTTGGAAAAGATATTGGACTCAGCCTTGGAAGAGATATTGCATTGAGCACTGGACTGAGATTGAGCATGGGAAGGAGACTGGGCATTGGAATTGGATTGAGTATTGAAAATTGCATTGCATAAACAGGGGGCCCTAGGCAACTTGGAAGAAAGGTCGTCGGGCCGACCATGGAATTGGTATGGAAATGAAATTTCTCCTTTCTTCTAGTCTTTGGCTTCAGCAAGAGAGGGATACCGGTGCACGCACCGCGACCCCAAGACCTCTATCCCTTGAGGGAAAAAGTCTCAGCGCGACATGTCCCTCTTCAAGGGGATGCGGGTTAAAGGACCAAGGCACCTACCACTTGGATCGGTGACAGCCGTCCGGAACCACCCCCGACAATGAGCTCTAGTCGGAGAGTTCAAACTGCGCCTCCTGATGAACGCCTAAACGTCAAAGGGCAAGAGAGTCAAATGGGCGAGAGAGTCATTCTCATCTAAGTCTATTTCGCTACTCTCCAACCACACGCCATGTCATAGAGGGGTGGAATGGCCGTTTGGATCGGACCACGGCTGCTTGCGCTAAGTTGGGCGGCACTGTCCAATGGGAGAGGCTGGGCGGGGTACCGGGTGGAGTCCGCCACCACCACGGGGCATTGGCACTGCCCTGCCAAAACATTACAACCGTTTCGGGACTAATTGCGAGGTCTTCGTAACTGCACTTGCGGACTGATTGAGAGTCCCAACTCTCTTGAAAGAAAGAGGCCGGAATCCAGAAAACTACCACTCGGGAGGAACGATTCTCGAGGAACACTCTTACGACTAGACGAGGCCGTGACAGGCTTGGATTGGACCTGCCTGACAGACACAAGGAGGAACCTTGCTATTGGTGCTCGCCACGAAAGAGAAGAAAAGTCGGACCGGGTAGAAGGATGAGGCGTCGTCCGCTGGGGAGGAACTGATCACTCCTCCTTTTGTGAAGCGGATGGGCTTGTGTCCTTGACTTGCGGTCGGCGGGCCAAAGGTCTGCGTACCTCCGAGTGAGAACCATTCGCGCGATGGGGACATCGCGTTTTGAGTGGGGGGAAGGTGTGCCATCTACCAATAAATACGCATGGAAAAAGACCTGTAATTGGTTTTTGCAAGGGCCCGAGAAAAGGGGGTCTGGCAAGACGCCAGGAAAGAAAGAAACTTGTGATTGAGTCTGCATGGGCCTAAGAAAAGGGGGTCTGGCAGGACGCCCAGAGCAGAAAGGACTTGAGCAAGTGATAAATGTGACCTTGAGAAAAGGGTCCGGCAAGATGACTGGGGAAGAAAAGATTGGTATGATTGACATTGCATAGACCTGAGAAAAGGACTGGCAGGATGGGAAATCAATGAGTAATTGGCTTGTATGAACTTGAGAAGGAGGCCTGACAAGGCGTCTAGAAAATAAATGTACAAGGAATGAGCCAAGCTTTGCACATGGAAAGTCAATCAAGCAAAGGGCAAGAACGGACAGAGGATGATATGCATGCGGAATTGGCAAGACCTGAGAAAAGCTGGGAAGAATAACCCGGGAAGAATGCATGTGGATTTGGCTATGTCTGAGCCTCGGGGGAGGGAATTGAAGACGTGGATTGCAAAAAAAAAAAAAAAAAAAAAAAAAAAGCAAAAAATTGGCAGATGTTCTAAGAGTGATGATTGGATAAAATCAAAATGTTGTATGCTTGAGAGTGCTTCCTCAATGGAATGGGAAGATAGATTTGAGATTACAAAGGACTTAGGGAAAGTTATGCCTGTGTTCATCGATTCGAAGTGGGTATCACCACAGCAAAGGGCGACGATTGTACTAGACGAGCATCCCCCGTCCGGAACAAACGTCTGGCATTGAGTCACATCCGAAAACTTGCCTACAACTTGTCATCAACAATGCCGAGGCATATAATGAGAAAACCAATTGTGCTATGACAACAAATTGTCACCTTGGAAATAAAGTCAGCATGCCAGTAGTTAAGTGCATGAAGCAAGGAGAGTCTTGTCTGCTTCATGTTACTGAAGTCGAAAGAATTATGGGCTACCCTGCTGGATATACAAAGTTGACTGAAGAGGAAGGTCGTATCGCGATTGAGGGAAAGATAAAGAGGCAGAGCTATGATGGAAATGAGCAACCTGGTCTAAGCTGCGGGAGAAAAGAGAAGTCGAAGAAGAACCTTGACTCCCCCATGCCCTCCCCCGCCCCAAGGGGCGGGAATTTAAAGAAAAACCCGAGAAAAGAATGGGAAACAAAGAGAAACCTGGCAAACTAACTGACCATCTCACCCCACTCCCCCCCTCTCCGCCTGTCTATCACTCCAAAATCCCCACTAACTATGGATTGGTGCGCAATGAGAACATCGTGAATGAGTGGGGGGAATATGTCGGGACTAGTGAGTCCCGAATGACTTCCCACCACTCGAGAGGCTGTATATGGCCGATTTGTGCACGACAGAGAAAAGGTAGTCAGGCGCAGGCGCGAGGAATCCAGAGGCTGCTTGAAGTCGTTAGGACCAATAAACCAGGTAGAAATTGACGAAACGGGAGGCGGCAAGGGGCCGCAAGGAAATAGTGATGACATAGGACGCACGCGGGTCCCATCGGACGCGGGGTGCCGGCATGAGAAAAGATAGCCGGATCAGGTGGGCCACTAGGACGTAGCGACAAAAGAGCCGAGGGGGCCATAGGCTAATCTGGGATCTACGTCCGGGGAAGAAACGGTGAGAGAGGTGCAAAAGGAACGAGGGGAGAAAACCGCCGTAGGGCGAAAAGATCATAGGAACACCAAGAAGAGACGTGGTGCCAGCGGGGCGAAGTGTCGAGGACCACGTGAGACCGATAAAAGACGTGGTTCTGGCGGGGCGAAGTGTCGAGGACCACGTGGGACCGGGCAAAAATTGCGGCACCAGCGGAACCATCGACGGGACTGAGTGTCGGGAGCCACCGACGGGACTGAGTGTCGGGAGCCGTCGGCGGAATAACTGGCGATTGAACGATGGGGACGCATGATGACCCAACGAAAAACGGGTCGTCACCCCGGATGACACCGGAGGAACGGTATGAACTAAGAGTAATAGGAGGATGGGGAGAAGTCGGGCGTCGACAGGAATTGTCGACGGAATGGAAGAGGCGGGCGTGACGTGGGAAAGACGGAGGGTATCTGGGATGACCCAAGGGGAACCTGGATCAGGTATAATGACAATAAAAGTAAAATAATATCGAGGGGGGGCGGCGTTGTCCGGGCCGCGGGCCCATACGAAAATATTAAAGTACCACCGCAACAAGCGCCAGCGGGAGGTGCCAAGGGGAAAGAGAAGAGGGAGTAGCGGCAGTAAGGGGGCCCAGCCAGCAGTCCGGGTTATTCCGGACCAGCCAGGCCAAGAAAAACAAAGTTCTGAAGGCCTCAGATGAGGAAATGGCTGGCCGGAGAAAATCGGAGCAGGGGGGGGGCTCGAACAGGGAGTGGCGGCAGCCAAACGGAGCCCCCTAGGACCATGGGGATGCCATTACTGCAGTCTGAGGTATAACGGCCATAGGCCGGCTGCAAAATCAGAACTTGGATGCGGCCCAACAGCTAGAAAAAGAAAAAATAGTTGTTGGACACTTGTCCCATCAGAAATGAGAGAGAAAGGAGAGGAAAAGGGGAGAAAAAGGGGGAGAATGAGACAAAGGAGGAGGAATGAGTGGAGGAAAATGTGCCGCCAGGTTGGGACTGCAGCAGTAGGGACTGGCAGGTCTCAATGATGACCTCATCCCTCCTAGATCCTAGGAGGGCATTCCAGATTGCAGAGATATGGCCCTTGGGGCATTATCTCTGCAATATCTGAATTTAAGTAACAAAAATAAGGAAAAATATTGATGTGAGTTGGTCGGCTCTTCCTTGGGCCATAAATCTAAAATCTGATCTTATGGAGGAGGAGATCTAGCCGTTTTTTGTGGGCTGACACAAAACGGCTAGCTCCGAAATTAGGTGGCGAAAAATGAAGGGAAAAACGAAGAGAGGAAAATGACAAAATTTGAGTATTTAGCCCAAGGTTTGGTCCAGATACACCAGAAAATTAAAAATTGAGGTTAGAGGCTCAAATTTGGGCCAAGAAGAGCTTGGGGATAGCTCGGAATAATGGGGGTCATGGATCTCAGCCAAATCCAAGGCTGAGATTGTCCCGCCACTTGAAAAAATCCAACGGTCTACCCGAAGAGGCCTAGATCTGGAAAAAGACAAAAAAAGGGCCTTTAGGCCCTCAATTTTCATCAAAGGCTGCATTTTGGGTATGGGTACCCCAAAAAGACAGCTCCTTTTGAAGAAAAAAGAAACCGGGGTAGGCCAAGGGGTAGTCCGAGAAGGTACCAGCCACTCGGACTACATGTACCTGGCCAAAATGAGGTCCGGGTACCTCCTGGGAGGCCAAAACCTGAAATTTGGCCTAGGGGGTACCTCAGTCCACCTAGAGGCACTTGGGGAGGCCTAGAGGCTGGGCGGTGCACCAGTTTCTGCCTACATAAGCTGGAGGTGCAGGCCGCCACTCTCATTTGAGCATGAGAGGAGCCCATGCTGCCAAAATGAGTCCATGAGAGAATCCTAGTGGAGTAGAGCAAGGAGATGAGAGTCGGAGCTAGCCTGAAGCCTGGCTATGGTGATAGGGTTGAGGAAGAAGGCCTAGAGGCTAGGAGGAAGTGAGGAGAGTGGTCCGCCATAGCCCTCAGGCTGTGAGATAGAAGGAGAGGCTAGAAGGGGTCCCCTTAGCCCTCCTAGAGGGAAGGACTCCATAGCCTTAGAGATAGGAGCCTGCCATAGCTTGAGAAGAGGTGTGAGAAGAGGAGGAAAGAACTTGGGAGGCAGGGGAGCCATACTTTAGGAGCTAGAACCAAGCCTGGGACTTCACTGCTTAGAGATCAGCAAGAGGTGAGTGAATGAGGAGGAAGTCTTCTTCTCCTACTTCTTCTTCTTCTTCTTCGTCTTTTTCTTCTCCTATTTCTCCCTCCCCTTCTTCTTCCTCTTCTTCTTCTTCTTCTCCTTCCTCTCCTTCTTCTCCCCCTCCTTCTTCATCTTCTTCTCCTTCCTTTAGCTTAGACCACCTATCAAAAACAGTGATTTTGGCTGATTTTGATGCTTGTGTGTGTTGCGATTCATTCTGGGATACTTCGGTGAGCTTTCCTCTTGCTAGATTGCTTCCAATCTCATCTTTTGGCTGATCTTGATGCTTGCATGTGTTGCAATTCATTCCAGGATACTTCGGTGAGCTTTTCTCTTGCTAGGTTGCTTCCAAACTCATCTTTTGGCTAATCTTCATGCTTGCATGTGTTGCGATTCATTCCGGGATACTTCGGTGGACTTTCCTCTTGCTAGATTGCTTCCAAACTCATATTTTGGTTGATCTTAATGCTTGTATGTGTTGCGATTCATTCCGGGATACTTCGGTGAACTTTCCTCATGATAGATTCCTTGCAAACTCATCTTTTGGTTGTCCCTAATGCTTGTTTGTGTTGTGATTCATTTCGGGATACTTCGGTGAACTTCCCTCTTGTGTAGATGCTCTCAATTTTGTCTTTTGGTTGTACTTGATGCTTGTGTGTGTTGCGATTCATTCCGGGATACTTCGGTGAACTTTCCTCTTCTCTAGATGCTCGCAATCTTGTCTTTTGGCTGAATTTGATGCTTGTGTGTGTTGTGATTCATTCCGGGATACTTCGGTGAACTTTCCTCATGATAGATTGCTTCCAAACTCATCTTTTGGCTGTCCTTGATGCTTGTGTGTGTTACGATTCATTCCGGGATACTTCGGTGAACTTTCCTCTTGTGTAGATGCTCTCAATCTTGTCTTTTGGCTGAATTTGATGATTGTATGTGTTGCGATTCATTCCGGGATACTTCGGTGAATTTTCTTCATGATAGATTGTTTCCAACTCATCTTTTGGTTGTCCTTGATGCTTGTGTGTGTTGCGATTCATTCCGGGATACTTCGGTGAACTTTCCTCTTGTGTAGATGCTCTCAAGCTTGTGTTCTGGCTAATCTTGATGATGGTGTGTGTTGCGATTCATTCCGGGATACTTCGGTGAACTTTCCTCCTGTGTAGATGCTCTCAAACTTGTGTTTTGGCTGCTCTTGATGCTTGTGTGTGTTGCGATTCATTCCGGAATACTTCGGTGGACTTTCCTCTTGTGTAGATGCTTTCAAACTTGTGTTTTGGTTGATCTTGATGCTTGTGTGTGTTGCGATTCATTCCGGGATACTTCGGTGAACTTTCCTCCTGTGTAAATGCTCTCAAACTTGTGTTTTGGCTGATCTTTATGCTTGTGTGGGTTGCGATTCATTCCGGGATACTTCGGTGAACTTTCCTCTTTTGTAGATGCTCTCAAACTTGTGTTTTGACTGATCTTGATGCTCGTGTGTGTTGCGATTCATTCCGGGATACTTCGGTGAACTTTCCTCCTCTGTAGATGCTCTCAAACTTGTGTTTTGGCTTCTCTTGATGCTTGTGTGTGTTGCGATTCATTCCGGGATACTTCGGTGAACTTTCCTCTTGTGTAGATGCTCTCAAACTTGTGTTTTGGCTGATCTTGATGCTTGTGTGTGTTGCGATTCATTCCGGGATACTTCGGTGAACTTTCCTCCTCTGTAGATGCTCTCAAACTTGTGTTTTGGATGATCTTGATGCTCGTGTGTGTTGCGATTCATTCCGGGATACTTCGGTGAACTTTCCTCCTGTGTAGATGCTCTCAAACTTGTATTTTGGTTGATCGTGAGGTGTGTGTGTGTTGCGATTCATTCCAGGATACTTCGGTGAACTTTCCTCTCGTGTACATGCTCTCAAATTTGTGTTTTGGCTGAACTTGATACGTGTGTGTGTTGGGATTCACTCCGGGATACTTCGGTGAACTTTCCTCTTGTGTAGATGCTCTCAATCTTGTCTTTTGGCTGAATTTGATGCTTGTGTGTGTTGCGATTCATTCCNCTCCGGGATACTTCGGTGAACTTTCCTCTTGTGTAGATGCTCTCAATCTTGTCTTTTGGCTGAATTTGATGCTTGTGTGTGTTGCGATTCATTCCGGGATACTTCGGTGAACTTTCCTCATGATATATTGCTTCCAAACTCATGTTTTTGATGTCCTTATTGCTTGTGTGTGTTGCTATTCATTCTGGAATACTTCGGTATATTTTCCTCTTGTGTAGATGCTTTCAATCTTGTCGTTTGGCTGAATTTGATGCTTGTGTGTGTTGCGATTCATTCCGGGATACTTCGGTGAACTTTCCTCATGATAGATTGTTTCCAAACTCATTTTTTGGCTGACCTTGATGCTTGTGTGTGTTGTGATTCATTCCGGGATACTTCGGTGAACTTTCCTTTTGAGTAGATGCTCTCAATCTTGTCTTTTGGATGAATTTGATGCTTGTGTGTGTTGCGATTCATTCCGAGATACTTCGGTGAACTTTCCTCATGATAGATTGCTTCCATACTCATCTTTTGGCCGACCTTGATGCTTGTGTGTGTTGCGATTCATTCCGGGATAATTCGGTGAACTTTCCTCTTGTGTAGATGCTCCCAATCTTGCCTTTTGGCTGAATTTGTTGCTTGTGTGTGTTGTGATTCATTCCGAGATACTTCAGTGAATTTTTCTCTTGTGTAGATGCTCTCAATCTTGTCTTTTGGCTGTCCTTGATGCTTGTGTGTGTTGCGATTCATTCCGGGATACTTCGGTGAACTTTCCTCTTGTATAGATGCTCTCAATCTTGTGTTTTGGCTGNTTGTATAGATGCTCTCAATCTTGTGTTTTGGCTGTTCTTGATGCTTGTGTGTGTTGCGATTCATTCCGGGATACTTCGGTGAACTTTCCTCTTGTGTAGATGCTCTCAAGCCTGTGTTTTGGCTAATCTTGATGCTGGTGTGTGTTGCGATTCATTCCGGGATACTTCGGTGAACTTTCCTCCTGTGTAGATGTTCTCAAACTTGTGTTTTGGCTGCTCTTGATGCTTGTGTGTGTTGCGATTCATTCCGGGATACTTCGGTGAACTTTCCTCTTGTGTAGATGCTCTCAATCTCATTTTTTAATCTCGTTTTTTGGCTGTCCTTGATGCTTGTGTGTGTTGCGATTCATTGCGAGATACTTCGGTGAACTTTCCTCTAGCATAGATGTTTTCAACCTTGTGTTTTGGCTGATCTTGATGCTTATGTATGTTGAGATTCACTCCGGGATACTTCGGTGAACTCTCCTCTAGGTAGATTGCTTCTAATCTTGTCTTTTGGATGTAATTAGTGTGTGTGTGTGTGTGGCGAGGTGTTTCGTGATGTGCCGCTATGGTTTTCTTCTAGTGTAGAGTACTCAAATGTTGTCATTTAGCTGTAACTGGTGTGTATGTGTGTATGTGTGTGTGTGCTGCAGTCCGGGTGGTTCAGTGCAGTCGCTTCTCACCCTTGTTGTAAAAGGTGACGTATGAAGTGTGTATGTGTGTATGTGTGTGTGTGCTGCAGTCCCTCCTCACCCTTGCTGTAACCGGTGACATGTGAAGTGTGTATGTGTGTATGTGTGTGTTTGCTGCAGTCTGGGTGGTTCATTGTAGTCCTTTCTCATTCCTGCCGTAACCAGTGACATGTGAAGTATGTATGTGTGTGTGTTGCAGTCTGGTAGTTCAGCTTAGTCCTTTCTCACGTTTGCTGTAACCGATGACATGTGAAGTGTGTATGTGTGTGTGTTGCAGTCCGGTAGTTCAGTTCAGTCTTTTCTCACATTTGTTGTAACCGGTGACATGTGAAGTGTGT
>BFEA01000162.1:1199489-1218023 GCA_003427395.1 Chara braunii | reverse complement strand
TCTCTCTCTCTCTCTCTCTCTCTCTCTCTCTCTCTCTCTCTCTCTCTCTCTCTTTCTCCTTCTTCCCCCATTCCTTCAAACTCTTTAACCCTTACCTCTGCCCTCACTCCTTCCCCTCCTTGGCATGTGACTAACCTCTACCCTCGCCTGTTACATTGCCAGGGGACGAACGGAAAAGAACTTGGTCCTCACTTGGTGGAAAGCGAGGGCAAGGGAAGGACTGCCGGTCCATTGTGCCACCAGGAAGGAATGGATACCAGGCTGTTGGGAACATCTGTGAAAGCGGAAAGGAGTGTTATTTTTGTGACAAGGTCAGTTTGACTCAACCATCTTCCCCAACTGCATGACTAAGGTGAAGGCATGGTTTTGCTTGAGGGAAGAGGAAAGACAAACCAAGTAACCACAAAGGCAAAGGAAACTTAGACATGTGGGAAGGGGCGATGTGTTGACCCCAATGGGGATTGCATTTGGTCTTTGTTCGCGTGCTCTTGTGAAGGTGAGTGTCCAAGATGGGTTGAGCAGGATGGGATCCGCAGAAAACACGGGCAAGGAGGGAGGAACGGGATAAGGGAAGAGTTTAGACTTAGCCTAACTATGAATGCGGGGAGTGATTGAGGGTTGGATGCTCGGATGAATGGCGGATGACGCGGTATGGGTTGCATGGTGATTGAATGGGATGACTCTCTTGTGCGCAATACCAGACCCGGAAAGACTAAGGGCAGCTCCGGATAGGTGAATGCGACGCTAGCAGCTCGAGCAAAAAAATATATATATATCGGCTAGGGGGCCGGGCGGTGCCGCTCCACCTCGAGGATGCCGCAGAGGCAGTCTTGAGTCGCTAGGCTTAGTGAAAAGGTGTGTGGTCCAATGGATGACGCTTGGCCTACACACGAAATAAAGATAAGCTCTCAATGAATTCCCTGGACTGCCTGCGTATTGGAAGGAGCAATTGTCTGGTCAGACGAAAAAGAATTAAGCAAACGCCACGAGTACCCAAAGAGCCACCATCGAAAGCGGAGCTACATCTCCCAATATAAAGCCCTCTCGCAAAAGGCCCATCCCCATCCATCTCAAAGCACTAAGTGGGGATGTCCCTGGGACGAAGGACCCGCGCCCTGAGCGTGAGCGTGGGTGGGTCGAGCCAAATGGGAACCGCAGTGGGGTCGATTCAGGCTCGAAAGTCCTTCAGGGTATGGCCCCTACAACGGCCCACAAGGGCCATGGTTCGGGACAAGGCCAAACGGCACTTAGAGCTAATGGAACGATCCCTCCCCATGCTAGCCCGAAAACGCCAGAAAATGACCGAGTTGGCCCACGGCCGGCAGGTCCGAAGCAACGAGGCCCGGAACGGGAACGCAGGTCCACGGACCCAGTACAAATTGAGGGACATCATGAAGGTGAGGAAATGTGCTCGTCAGGGTAAGCTAGCGCCACGATTCTTCGGGCGATTCCACGTGATTGAGCTCGGACCGAACGGCGTGAACACAGTGCGGTTTGCGCCTGAGGTTTCTGGCAGCCGATCGGCTCGACCGATCATACGCCATGTGTCCTATCTACGTCCCCTTCCTTCTTCCCCATTTTCACCTCCATCTGACTCCTCTTCCGCTGCGGAAGAAGACGACGACTTTTTATCACCTATCTGTTTTTCGCCATCTTGTTCTTTCTCAGATACCCCGTCCCCATCACTATCGCCATGAGCTTTTTCACGGAGCGAGCCGTCGGCGACCATCTCTTAACTCCACGAGGTTACATCTCGGCGATTCGGCAGGTGTGGCATCCACGAATCAATCAGGATCTTCTACGGCTAGCGCAGTTCTTCTGCACTTCAGGGGTGTATGCAGCGACGGAGTTCCGATTCGCAGGCAGTCCGCAGACGGTGATACTGGCAGAAGCGGTGGCTGTCCATCAGCTATCAGCTCCAGGAATCAGCCATGTGTCTACGGTCGTCGGGTTCAGCGGTGACATCGACACGGTCAATGCGCTCCGACATACAGCCATCCGGACGCAATTGAGAAAGTGGGCGCATCAACTGGCCGGGGAGTAGAACCGCTCTCTTACGCGCGCCGGGGATAATCTTTTCCCCACGGACGGCATCGAGCTCGGAGGGATCCGGGCATTCCAGCACGAGCCAACGGTTGTGCTGCCAGAACTCATCCCCTTCCAGCCTCTCCGATGAACCACTCCCAACTCTCCACTTTTGCCCTCCCCTCTCTTTTTCCCACCTTCTGGCAATCTAGTCTCCACCCTCATCTCTCTTTTCTCCCAGAGTCGCTCGCAGTCCCTTTCTCGATCCGGGGCAATGGAGACTTTGGCGCGAGCACTTCGTCGAGCTGTCGGTGTTCCTGGTCGAGGTACGAATCATGTGGGCGAGGGACGAAGACCATCGCAAGTGGAGCGAGTACTTGGAGTGGCTGATTATCCAGGCCTGGCGAACAAACGTGGAGGGCGATCTTCTTGGATTCCTGTCCGGATCAGTACGACCCAGCCATCGCCAGCCAACCGTCCTAGAGCTCACGGTCCCACTCGCGCAGCTAGCCGACGATCTTCCCCTGGAGATCGTCTCGCAAAGCGACGCGAACCCGGTCCCGCACGTTCTCACGCGGACCTTGGCGCCATATCGTCAGTGGTCAGCGTGCCTAGAGGAGTCGGGAAACGACCGTAACCCGCCATCGCAGCGGGATTATCTGAGCCCACGAGAGATCATCGATCCCGCCTACTTCCGGGATCGAACGGGCACCGAGGACGAGGCGATAGAGGCAGAAGAAGAAGCAGCAGCAGAAGAAGAAGAAGAAGAAGAGAAGGACGACGAGGAATAAACTCCCGAAGAGGGGAGTTACAGTAAGCACAGCGAAGGGGAACAAAGCCCAGAGGAGGAAGAGGAGGAAGAAGATCAGGAGGAGCTCGAAGAGTCAGAGTGGGAAGGATTTGAGGAGGAGGTGTGTACGGAGGCTCAAGCACAGGCGCAAGCGCAGAAGAGAGAGGAGATTGTGGCCGGAAAGCGACAGCTGGAGTTTGCCAACGCCGCAGGTCCGCCGACCACGGACGACCCAGGACGAGATCCAGAGCCACCCAAGCCTGAACATGGGGACCCTGTTGTCGAGACTTCGACCGCACCGACAAGGCGACGACGAAGTCGATCCCCCTCCCCCTCCACCACCGACCGTCCACCAGTTCGAGCCCGTACTGATGCGGGGCATAGGGCTTCGTCCCCGGTTGTTATCCCGCCGTCCCCTTGATCATCTCACCCTCCGCCAGGCTACTACCCGCGTTATCTTTCTGCGCAACCCCTTCCCCTTCGACACCCTCCGCTTCTTCTACGCCACCTGTCTTATTGTCACAATCCATCCCCACCCTTCAACCAGGTGCGCCCTCCCCGACTTCTACCTCCATATCCTTCTCTTGAGCGCCGCGTGGCGAGGCCACAATATGATAGAGGTTTATTGCATGATCACGGGGACTATCCCGCATGCGAAAACTACAACCATTTTTGTGCGGCCCTCTTCCGCACCTTCACCACCCTGTACCCAGACTACCTCGCTGTCACCCCCATAGTGGTAATCGCTTCCCCTGTTTCCACCGGATCGTTCGATATCAAGAACTTCCGGAAACGATGGCGAGGTTGGATAGTTTCCTGCCCCCTCTCCCGATTCCCGCCCGCTCGCCATGCTCCCATGTATCGTCTTCCCTTCCCTCTCCCCACTGGACACTGGTGATCGGTCTGTTGGTGCGCGTGCCGCTGCAACGACACGTGTAATCCCCTCCTTGGATTGTCAATGGCCCTTCCTGAGGAATTAGTAGTTAGAGGTGTATTTGCCACACTGGACGACGTTCACACTCATTCGAACGGTAAGTGGCATAAAAGGAAAAGCTCCACGTGTCGATCGATTAGAGAAATCGACACGTGTCAACAAGCAAGCAGGAGCTTGCTAATATTGGAACCCCCTGGGCGTCACATATGTGACCAACCACTTTCTGTAGCGCGCGACTTTCTGCGCGATTGCAATGAGGGGTCCTAAGCTGGGAAGGTTGGGTCAATTACGGGAGATCGGGATTGGAAGGAAATTGCATCGGTGTCCTCTCTTCTTCGTCGTTTTGCAAGGTTCTTTTCGGATTGTTGGGTTCAAGCCCGGGTGGGGGACAATCGATTGATTGATTGGCTGTGTCTGCGTCGTGCTATCATGCGCGCGACTAACAAATGTTGACGTCGTTTATTTTGCTTCGGTTTCAGACTTTTTAGGTGCGGACATCGCACGGGAATTTTGCGTCGTTCTTTTTGAATTTTCCTTTTTGCATCTTGGCGAGCCTTGTTGGCTCTCGGAATTTCGAACTTTCTTTTTGGAGTTTGTGGTTTTTGCTTTTTTCTGCATTAGATAGGAATTTAGGAATTTTGTAATTAGGATTTTTCTTTTTGCCGCGCAGCGCCTTTTTGCTTACATGCTTCTTCATGCGGCTGCAACGAAATTCTGATTAGTCGCTCCTTTAATCATGTGTGTAACTGTAATTTTGGGCGGGCGCCATTGTAACTGTATCTTTTCTTCTTGAGCTTCGCCCTTCCCGCCCTTCTTCTCTTTCTTTTCGTTGAGTTCTGGCAGCCGCGCTCCGCATGATCGGATCGATGCGTGGAGAGTGGCTACGTCCCCCATGCCGCGATTAGGCCATACAGAATGTAGGCGTTCCTTCTCTAATCGTCCTTCTAAGTCCTTGTAATTTCGTGTTCTTCGCGCATGCATGCACGCTATAAATTCCGGTTGCACGATTAGTTAGCTCTCTTAACCAGCTAAGCAGAAGCTCGGGGTTGCGTGATCAGAGAGGGTCGGCACACGAGCAAAGCAAGAGGTGAGTATAGCACGACTCGGGCGACGCGACGAGCTGGTGCCAAACGCGCGGAGTTGACGCGGGCCACGACGGACTGTGGGCGCGGGCGAACCTGACGGGTGCGGGAGGACTAAGCGGGGTGACGGCTTTGTGGGTTGGTGCGCGGTGACGGACTGTCCGCATCGGAGAGACAGGGAGAGGAAGAGGGAGCTGAGGTTGATGGACGCGTCTTTGCTGTTTTTTTTATCTTTTCTCCCTCCTGTCTCGTGTATATAAATTTTGATTTCGGCTCCGGGTGATTTGCCCGTTTCTGTTTTTCGGAATCTGAACTTGGTTTTTCGCTCACACTTGTCCTTGCGATTTCCCATCTCGGATATGGTGTATGAATGTATGAATGAATGAATGGATATCATGTTTGGTTATTGATCCTTGCCTTTGCCTTTGTTTATTGCCTTTGATGCACTCATGAGTAGGGTAGGAATTTTGTGCAGTCGTTAATCATGTTCTCATTTCTGCTTATCTTTTAATCGAGTTGTTGGGATTGTTGCGTTTTGCATACTCGAAAATTGCAAAATGAGTAGGTAGTTGGGTAGTTGTTTGTCCAGAAACCAGCGAACGCCTTGTAGAGACGCGCGTAAGTACGACCTGCTTTGCGTACTTACATGTGTCCCCACGTAGCGATTCGCGACCAAACCACACATAACGAGAACGACGAACAATTGGATGTGGTCACTCCGCGTCAGCAACGAAGTAATCGTCCAGCGTGAACATGTGTAAGCACGACTCAATTCGCGCGGCCTGCACGTGGTCACACGCGGTGATTGCAATCGGTACAGAACCGCCCTTAGGCATCTCGCAGCTTCGCGATGATATGATGACACGCTCTGAGAGCTCAGAGTCGTTATACGACCCGGAATACTTCACCCCTTGGATAGAAGAAAGCCTTCGACAGAGATACCCCTGCCTAACAGAAAACCGAATGTGTCCTAGGGAGTTTCATTGCGCCACTACCAGAGACCCCCGATGCTCTGATTTCCCCACCGCGGACCACACTCACTACTTTATTTCCCCCGGCTTCGTCGTTATCTCCACTAACTTCCCTCCCTTCCGTCTTCTTCTCCCGTATCACCAACTCAGGGTCATCCCGTGAAAAGCCATAGCCCGCTACTGGCCCAGCACGCCCTGTGGAAATTGTCGACAACCCGCCAATCAGAGAACCCCGGGACCACGAGGGCCCAACCAGAACGTACGACGACCGGCCCCACGTGGCAACAACCGACGAACTGACTCATCGGAACCACACCCGCCCCGAAGGGACTTTTCGACGAACCGCCACCCTCAAAACTGATGGATCGCAAGGTCTTGAAGGACCCGCACATGCCATCTGCCTTATGACCCGAAGTGGTCCGCCCTTTCTGCCGAATTGCACCCGTGCCCCCGAAAAACCTTGCCATAGGAGATCTCAGTTGTGACCAGGGACTCCACCCCCACTTTCCCAAAAATCCTTGGCACACCCCTTTTCGCACTTCCAGGCCCACACTCTACTCCGATCAGGAAGTCGCGTTGGGCGTGAGGTTTGGCGTCACAGGGGAGTTGTTGCTAATTGCTTAGGCGCGAAGGTGGTACGGGATAAATTGTTCACAAAAGAAGAGTCTTTTGGGAGAGAATTTGGCGACACATTGTCCCCACTAGTTCATGGCCCTGGGACTGGAGGGCCATACTTCTAGGCCACTATCCCCAAATCCGGGGAGAAATATTCGAGGAGAATATGTTCTACCTTGGCAGACGCTCTGTCCTTTGGACCATCTGGTGGAGAAGATGTATCCTTGAGATAGATCATAGAAGGGCGCACGTGTGGATGAGGGAGAACTGTCGGAGCAAATACGAATGATGGTCCAACACGAAATCACCGCCCAGTGGAAGGCAGCTAAAGATAGAATTGATCAAATGCAAACCTGGGCTGATATCAACCGAATCATTTCTCGTTTTTGCAGGGACTGGTTGGGAGGGCAAAGGGAGGGATGGGTGGCAAAGGTCAGGTGGGCTGGGGACAGTCAGTCTGGAAGAGAGCCGCAAGATGAACCCCGGACAGAGATGGCAAGGGATTACCAGTTGATTTTTCGTGACTGGACTAAGATAGACCCTGGTGTCACGCTACGCCCCGCTCAGGAATTTGCAGATCCCTTCCCCCCCCMCCCATTATCCCTGGAGGAAGTCCCCCCCCCCCCTGACCGCAGCCCTGACAATAGGCTTGTCACTTTCTGCGCCAGGAAGCGGCGGAACACGCTAATAGTATGCCAGTTCTCTTCGGTTTTCATGGCTTTTCTCTGCTTGCCTCAGTTTTATCTCAGTCTTCTTTGTCGGCCTGCTTATCCCCTGGCTTGCAGGGTGATCATGGCTGGCAGACTCCACAGTCATCGCCCCCCCCCCCCCTTTTTTTGCAGTGGATAATTGGTTTTGGTATAGGGGACGTTGGGGATGTTGGACTAGTTTCTCAGCAGGCGACCTTCCAGAAAAACTGTATTCGTATGCCGTAAGGATAGGAAGTGGAAGGCAGGAGCTAGGGGATGGAGGGAGATTCCACTGGTGCCCCCTGGTGGATCTCCCCTCGGTACCCGGCGGTGCTGCAGGAAGAGGTAGGAAGGAAAAGATTTGGTATGGGACGCTGGACCCGGTTTCCAGCTCATTGGCGTCACTTTCAAAATAAAAAAGAGGGAGGAGGGAGTCAGTAGGTAGCAGTAGAAATCTGGCGCCGAAATCAGGGTGAAGAGGCTCCCCCCCTGCTCAGTCAATCCCCTGGTCTCCAGGGCAATCAATGCTGGCAGGTTCTTCCTACAACTTTTCTTATATGTTCTGATGTATTCCAATTGAAACTCATAAGGGACGTTGGACCCGTTTTCCAGCAGGTGATGCTCCCCACCAATAGATGGAGCCTATCCCCAGGTGCTAGCGGTGTCTGCTCTTATCAGCATCGCTAGCACTGGAGGGACAGTTAAAAAAAAAAAAAAAAAAGTCTTTGACGGTTCAACAGGATTCCATCAGAGTCAACCAAAGAATGAAACCTATTGGAAATGATATACAGCACGTTCCAATCACCTCTCAGTATGAACTGGGATTTCCTACTTTATAAGAGGCAGCGGGGAGGAGTGTTGGAAATCAAGGAGGGAGAGGGGGAGGAGGGAAGGGTATGGGAAGTGAGTGGAGAGGTGATAAGGGAGGCAGGGGAGGAAGGGTAGGAAAGGAAAGTGGAGAGGACGACAAAGGAGGGGAACGTGAGAATAAAGGGAGGGAGGGAGTTGAAAACGAAAAAGGAGATGAGGAGAGGATGGGGGGCCAGGCCAGGATAGAGCAGGGAAGTGCTTCTGCATTCTCATCAGGTCTGCCGGCTGGGTCCCGACCACTTTCTTCAGTAGTAAAAGGAACAAATATCTGTATGGAAAGGGTTCCTCGGTCCTCATGGGTCGAAAAGGCAAAAGGTCCCTTCCATACTAAGACCCTTGAAGTAAAACATATCAGGCCAGCATGCTTCCTCCCTTCAAATCCCTCTCTCAAATGTGCCCTCAACACGTTTCTTTTTATCTAAATTAATCAGCCCCTCAGAAAACAGGGTGGTTGACTGTAGGAGAAATAAATCTATGATCAAATTTTATCCAACTCAGAAGCTAGCAGAACGAGATGTTGTTTATCAGCGACACGCAAACAACTGGGTTTTTCATGATGATGCAGCATTTAAGTCAGTCAATGAAAAAGTCAAATGGGTTAGTAGGCGTCTTGCTTTTTTGAAAGGAAGCCAAGAAGTTGCACAGGAAGATTTCCTGGTAGAGCCTGTTTCACTGACAGTCTTTACGGTACTTAGTATTCATGAAACTGACAAAAAAACGATTGATGGATGAAGAAAGTTGAAATGTGATCGATCGTAAGTTAGAATATATCCATGGGCTCCCCCAAAACAGGGTCCGGACGAACGGCGTCGTCAGATGATGAAAGATTTCTATTGGGTGAAATTTCGTCATATCCCAATAGAAATCCAAGCCGCATTCATCCACGATTTTGAGGACGTCTATGATATTGTTGACTTCATTGATCCCCTCCCAGCCTCTGCAGCAAGAAGAGACGACTATCTTATGTTGGCTATTAATCATCCCCCCAACCTTCCATTCACCATAGATGATGTTATTTCATACAAAGTGGGGGGGGGGGGGGAATTTCACATTCATACGGCGCACAAACTGCGTCCGTGGTGCTTTCGCTGCAAAGCCTATGGTCATCTTAGCACGGGCAAGGCCTTCGAACAGAATCCATCACGCAGGCAAAAGGTGACAGGGAGGCTGATCAGAGACCCTTTCAAAAGCAATTTGTGGAGGACTGTGGATCAAGGGCACGAGGGTTGGGTATATATTGAGGGGTCATCCGAACTGGAACACAAACCCCCCAAAAAGTTGGACACCCCCGGAATCAACATATAAAGTTGTGAACAAGTCTGCCTCCACTGCCTCCCCATCTTCTCACATTTACCAACCCTTACCGGGTTCGCTAGGAAAGTCTGTATCAGCTGACTTGAGTAAGGGGAAGAAAGCAGCACAAACTTTAGGTGAACCAGATCCATAGAATTACCTCAAAGACGAGGGGATTACCGTAAAGGTTGATGATTCGTCACCTCAGATAACTGTGCATCAAAAGGATAAGTAGAATCAGAACCAAGACTTGGTAATGGAACAGGAACTGGACAGCGAACAAGAACCCTCACAGGACCTTCCACTAATCATCAGAAGGAGCAGGTCGAAAATAAAGAAGAAAAAAATAATAATTAGAGGAGGGCATCATCATAAAATTTGGAAGCCTAAGGAAGGGTCACCATCAGACAAGAAGGAAGGGGAGGCTACGCACGCATCTCAGTCAATTGAAGTTGGACAGACCCAAAAGCAGGAGGGGGTCCCTCAGCAGGACTTCTTTCGTGAAGCTTTTGGACTTGCTCCCATGGATATTGATTCGGAGCAGGCTGAAACAAACAGCCCTATGGTTGAAGCCCCACCCCCAGCAGAAGAAGGACCCATCTCAATGGAACAAAAAATGATACATTTGGCAGAATTGTTGCTCCAACAACTTAAAGAAAAACATGGAGCAACTCCAATTGAGTTTTGGGATACCTCTTACGTGCAACTCATCAACTTGATGAATGGTAGTCCTTCCTTGAAACGGGTGCTCTCTGATGCGCTCCCACCGGGTGCTAAATGGACGATAGTTAGTCAGCGCATATTCAATGCGGTAATGACTATGTTTCAACCACCTTCCCCTCCACCAGAAGATAGCAAGGAGGAAGGGGGGAAAGGGGAAATGACAAAAGCTTTGGTAACAGTAAACATTGGTGGCACAGTCCCCTCCCAGTTGCAGTCCCAGGGACCGTTGGAGTCGGGTCAAGGGGGTCTGTCCCCCGCCAAGGAGATATCAAGGGGGAGTCACATGCAAGCATAATCTATGTGGATAATAATGGATAGGCCGCTCAACAACCTCCCCCCCCAGTAAACAGTGAGATAGAAACTCTGGGACAAGTAATTTATGGGGATACTAATGGCCAATTAATTTTGTCACAAGAGACAATAAGAAGTAATAATAATGTTAAAAATGTTAATAATATTGATATCATTCAAAACAACCACCTAGTAGGGTCCACTATTTAGAATGAACTGCTACAGGAACACCAGGAGTCCAACTCCACTGAGGAGGACCAGGTCATGACCCCACAGGAGTTGCCTACCCAAGAACAGTCACCAATCACACAGTATTGTTTTCCTCAACAACAAAAGGAGGGAGTACAGTATGAGGAGGACCTTGCTGTAAATTTGTCGTCTCAGGACCAAAAGGAATTGAAGTCACCTCAGACATTCCACAATGCCCAGACACCTGCGTCACAGATCCTTCCCCTGTCGGATCAGCATGGGCCTGCACATGCGCAGAAGCAGATAAATCAGCAATATCAACAACAACAGCATCACTCCTCTCCTACACTTTGTCCACCCAACCGGAGGGGCTAGTCTCCTTCCCTACGTCGGTGACACAGGACCCAGGTAAGAGGTAAAAAATGAGGCATGCGCTGAAAAGGTGTCATGCGATTAGACCACTGCCACCTAAAGGTAATCCCCCGTATTTTGCTACATATGTGGGTTTGGTCCTCCAAGGCCCATTAGGACTCTCTTCAACCTGCTCATGGCTAGATCACCCGGTTTCGGTCAGTGGTTTAAGTGGGACTTCGTTATGCAGTGGTATGATTTTGTTCATTGTGTCAGAAGTAATGTTTTCTATAGTTTTTTGGGGGCTTTCTTTCATTCAAGTTATGTGTTTGATAAACGGAGAACGGACAAAATTGAACGTCGTTGAACCCGTTCCACGGGTCCGGGGACCCCCGTTGAATCGCGTTTAACGCAAAAATGGGGGTGTACCATTGAATTTTGAAAACCGGAACCGGTGCGTTGGGCCTCAGACACGTGCCCCTACGCGCCCAAACATTAAAACCGAAAAAAAAAAAAAAAAAAAAAAAAAAAAAAAAAAAAAAAAAAAAAAAAAAAAAAAAAANGTGCGGGGCGGTCGGTGTGTGCTGTGAGGTTGTAACTTATAAGAGAGTGTCATGGTGGTCTGTTATCTGTGGGTTCTTTCGGTGTGGGGTGTTGAGGCTGTCTCTTATACACATCTAGATGTGTATAAGAGACCCCCCTGGGACCCCGCCAATCGGCCTTTAACAACACCCCGGCAAGCGGCACAACCCCCCGACCTGCCACCTGACCCGAACACGACACCCACACTCCCCCCCCCCCAAAAAAAAACGAAGTTCTCAAAAAAATATGAAAAAATATATGTTATGTAAAAAATAAAACAAACAACCTTTGCCTTGGGGATATGCTCAAATTCGTAACCAAACTCGAGTTAAAAATAAAATTAAAAAAAAAACGTTTTTTTTTTTTTATATGTTCGGCCGAACACGTTCGGAGGGCATTCCACCGAACACCCGAACATGTTCGGACGTTCAGAAAAACTCTGAGCATGTTAAGTGTGCTACACAGGCCATGACCTCAACTATCTCGTGCAATTCCGAGATAACTGAGGAAAAGAAAAGAAAAAGAAAAATGAGGGCAGTTAAAGAAACTGCCCCCACTAAGGCTGTGGTTGTTGTGCGGTCACAGTTCGCCTTTGATCTTGGCCAGATCAAGGGCTCATTGTGAGCCCGCGATTTTGCCTGGGGGCTGGAGTGGCGTCCAACCCTCCTAAGCCACTATAAAAAAGGCAGTTGTCCCCAGCTGCCACACAGAATGCACTCATGTTGTCAGTCCGTAACGAGCCTAGGCTGCTGGAGGAGCTGCCTGAGAGGAGGCCAGAATGCTGCTGAGGAGAGCAAGAGGAGGAGAAGGACAGCCACAGCTAAGGCAGGGAGCACTTTGCTCCCCTCCCTTTTGGCTGGTGCTAGTCCAACGGGATGGGACCAGGGATGCTGCAGAACTACGACGGCGCGACACTAGTAAAATTTCGGTCTGGGTCCCAAGTTTTATTAATTTTGGCAGACTATTTTCCCACTTTTGTGAGGAGGTGCTGTCGAAATGTTTCGACGGCGAGTAGCGGGCGACAAGGCTTAGTGGCGGCGGTACTGGCGAGACGGACCTGCGGCAAGGTGATTTCTCACTTTTGTGGGGAAGTGTTGCCAAAACTTTTCGACGGCAAACAGCGGGACGACAAGGCTTTAATGGCAACAGTACCGGTGGGATGGACTTGCAGTACGGTGTTTTCCTACTTTGTGGGGAAATGTTGCCGAAATTTTTCAACGGCAAACAGCGGGACGACAAGACTTTAGTGGCGGCGGTCCCGGCGGGACGGATCTGCGGCACGGTGTTTTCCCACTTCTATGGGGAAATGCTACCGAAAATTTTTCGACGTCAACAACAACCATTTTTGCAGCGTTATGCTGTCGGAATTGAGGTTCGTCGGGCAACACTAAGTGGGTGGAAAGTGTTGCGTGTTTTTTGGTGCGTCAAGGGGCTCGCCATCAACGTCGGTGAAGGGGGAAATTGCAACGTGACTATTGCGGCGGTACGGCAAGCGACACTACCGTCTTCACCCGAAAATAACTCCCGGGCGTTATATTCAACTTACCTTAAAAAGATGAGATTTACGTTTTTACGCTTTTTTTTTTCAAATAGAACTCCCCTTCGAATAGAACTTCCGGGTGTTATATTCGGATACAACGCCCGGGCATTATATTTGAATGTTCCATGAGCAGAGTGCTTTGAAGAGGTAGTATGCATGGGTTTTAAAGGGTGGGGAATGAGATATACATGAGTTTTGAAGAGGTTGAATGAGGTTTTGACTTCCAAAGGGTATATTTTGGCTTTAGTTTTGATTTTTTTTTTTTTTTCCGAGTTTATAAGGAATTCTGAAGTGACCCTCGGCCAAAAGTTGGTCTCATTATAATCCTTGACAACATTTCGTTTTTCAGAATTTTTTGATTTTTTTTTTTTTCCAGAATTTTGGGGCATCACCGAAGTTGCTATAAATTTACTGAATATAATGCCCGGGCGTTATAAACAAATATAATACCCAGCGGGCATAATATTCGTACACAAGCCCGGGCTTTATTTTCGGGTGAAGACGGTAGAGGTATCAACGATAGTCTGTTGGTTGGACCAGGCTTGTCAAGGTGGAACGACACTTCGTTTTTCTTTGTATGTGCGCGCCAACGGTAGCGAGGTCATTGACATTGGCCTAGTGGGATCTTTTGGGACCAGCGGGGCATGTGAGTAGGATGGGCGGTGCCGGTGGAATCGACGCTCGAGGACTTATATTATTTTGAGAGACTTGGTAGAAGTGGTTTTGGCGGGCGTCGTCATCGGTGTTCGAGGGAATAGTGTAGGACCACTTGAGACTAGTTGGGACCAATTGACACTGGCGTGGACCACTTGGGACTAGTTGGCAGAGACGTGGGACCACTTGTAACTAGTTGGGATTGTCTTGGAACCAACATTTTTTTTAGGACTCGTGCGACTTGCCGCCATCGGATCTGGGAAGCGTGTGGGATTTGCACGGCGGGAATATATAGGGACAAACTGTTGGCCTGAGACTTACCTCGGGACTACGGTTTTCTTCAGCGACGCATATAATTTTCTTGGCTTTCTTGAGTGAGTCTGGCATTCGGCGCCACTTCACTCAAGGTCGGTTGATTGACTAAGATTCCTTTTCACACCTCTGTGAACCCACACTTTGCTTTACCCTGTTTGTTTTGAATGTTCAAAAGAAAATGTTGAGTAAAACGTCTGTGCTTATGCATATGAAAAGTAAGATCTGGTGGGAGTATGGTTTGCTGGATCTTCTGGACATGCGATTGTTTTTGTGTGTGCAGGTAGGTAGAAGGATGTTTGCAAAGGAGATTGATTATGCTTTTGAGAAAATGAAAAATAATTATCTTCCTTTTACTTATCACCTGCCTGCATTCAACAAAAAATTCATTGTCTTGAGAAACATTAATTATATGCGAACCGTTAAACGAATTTGATTGAAAGAAAACAAATAAGGTCAAACAAACTTGGTCTTTTTTTTTATGATTGACCATTTTTATCCCCAATGACCTTACCTACCTATATTTGTCTAAATGATTCTCATTCTCTATCACCTCTAACTCTTTTTCGTCTAAGTTACCTTGAGCGTAAGAAGAAATAAGAACAATTGAAATATAATTGCGGTGAACACGTTTCCTATTTCACGGAAGCATCTGGGGCGGAGGTTCGTTGCTTTAGGAGCCGATTAGGTGGTGACGACCCGACTTTTGAGATCCGCGTCTTGTGCTCAGACGAGGAGGAGGAGTACCCCAGACCACTTCCTAGAGGGAGAGATATGCAGCACTTCAAGTAATGGACGTGATAAAAAATCATTCACAAAACAACTTATCATCCATTAGAAACGTATGAAGACAAGAATGCGGGTGTAGTCTTAATCCGGTAGTGGGTTCGAATGAATAACTTTGGCAGCACGTCTCATCGAGTCAAAACTAAGATAGACCTACTACCTTGTCAGTTGTATCAAGGTTATTGTAGGAACCAACTTCTTTTTGTCGGCTAGTGTATGATTTTGGTGGAGTTCGACCCGGAGTGGTCGAATTTTATTTTGATCTTGTGTTATTGGATGTATCTTATGATAATTCGATTTCTTTCATTCATCATTTCAGACTGAATATACCTTCCTCTCGACTATGGTCGATTCCTTTTGATGTAATTAGGAGTGGTTGTTATAATTTTCTTTTAACTAGTGTCTAAAGGGACCAGGATTGAGTTGGGGGTTTCACGCTTGGTTGAGACCGTCCTAGTCGACCGATATACGCTTCGTTCTTAGGAGATCAGCGGCCTAATGGACGAACAATGCTCAGGTCCGCTTGACGTTTAACCAAGTGTTTCCTATACTGCAGCAAAACGAATAAACGCCCTCGACTGACCTACCTCTGCAATTGCATGTAAAAACTTTCGCACGGGGGTCAGTACCTTGGTAGGGGTACACCCCTAAGGGTGGTGACAGCCCCTTAGGGAAGCAAGTTGTGCCCCGCAGGAACCTATCCTGTCATTGGGGACCGCAGGATGTACGACTGGCACACCCGGCTAGAGCGGCGAAGGGACGACGTGACCGCGCCCGTCTTGACGGTCCGCGGGATTACTTCGCATCGTCCCCAAGTTGTATCTTGGTTCTGTTTTTGTTTTTACTCTTGCATGACGTGGTCGGGAGGGCTCCCGCCCTTTGCGAGAAAAGGCGGGAGTTGATGCGCTCTACACCGCTACTGCAAACAAATACAACCATGGGCACCATGAAAACAGCAGCCACGACATGAAAGACATGAACGGCATGAATAATCAGACTTGGAGCAGTGAGGCGCGGACATCCTTGACATGGTAGGAGACACTGGAAGATCATGATATGGAGCATTGCCGCCGGTGAGTGGCGAAGACAGGGGGAACAAGTCAACGAAGTGGGACAGAGGCCCAATACCTCTTCCTGCAACTGTATGATTGGCTTACCCAGTTTTTTGTACTCCACGAGATAGTCTAGGGGTGGAGGGTTTAGTGGTTTAGCCTACACTCACCAATGCCAGCAGAGGTACTGAAGGGTGGGGGATGGGGAACGGGAGGTTTGTTTGCCTACACTGGGGATAATGATAGATCATCATAGATGAAAGCAGTCTTCACTATCGAGTATGTTATCGCATAACATAGGCTGTCATGTAGGCAATCAATCCAGGCTACTGGGTAGTCGTGTAGCCCCAACATATTTCCTTCTCCGAGGGTGGTTTATGCACCCAGCAGTCGCTACCATCAGATGTTTGTACAAACAAGCAAACATGATGTTCTGGGACGCTGGACACGGTTTACGGCAGGTGCTGCTCCCCACCAATAGACGGAGCCTCCCAGAAAAATGTTAGTGGGGGCTGCTCTTATCAGCACTCCTAACACCCTCTCGGGCTGTTCTTCTTAAAAAAAAAGAAAAAGAAAAAAGGACTCCACACAAGCCACATACCATCAATACCTGCATTAGAGCCATAGACACTCGTGAGTGAAAGGGAAGGGAGGAACGAATGAGAAAGAAGATGGTGGAGCAAAGATGGCAAGGCCATCTGACGTTGGTCTTGTAACTAACGGAGGAGGGGTGGTGCACTCCCTAAAGCGCTTTTCACCACTTGCGCCCGTCACGGTTGGGGTGGGTATGGTGAGAGCATGGAGGGAAAGCCAGTAGATTGACTTACCACATGCTCGTTGATGTCAGCATCAATGAAGTTATCGTCCATGGCCGCCATCGTCCTCTTTTGAGAGGTGTGTTCCGTACCCCACATGCGATCGCAGTACCAGAGCAGACAGAAGACTTAGTATCTGCTGATCCATGGTCCACCAATCTGCACACGTTATACGCCATACCTTTGTTGAGGGAGGTGATAGGTGGCAGTTTTGAGAAGAAGAGGAGGGTGCCTTCTAGCTGCAGTCGGCTATGGTGGGAAGTGCTCCTGTTCCTTAGCGCAGCGAAGGCGATCGTAGAGAAGCAGGACTGAGAAAGAAGGTGCATTGCCAACTGTGGGTTCAGCCTCAAGGAGGGCGAGGTCGCTGAGGAACCCATTGAAGAGACGTATAGTGAAAAAGKGGGGGGGGGGGGGRGCGAGGAAGAAGGGGAGAGATATGWAAGAGGTAGGGRGGGGGGGTTGTGGGAGATTGTGTTTTGGTGATCGTAGGGTGTGGCGGGGATGCAGCAGTGCGGGGCGGTCGGTGTGTGCTGTGAGGTTGTAACTTATAAGAGAGTGTCATGGTGGTCTGTTATCTGTGGGTTCTTTCGGTGTGGGGTGTTGAGGTGCAGGGGACGGTGTGGGTTCGTGTGCGTGGGAGACTCTACCATTTGGGCAACTTTTATGCCAGACTGGGGAGATCAACAGAACAACAACGAGCAACAGCCACAAGCAACCCATGAAGCATCAAGACTCGGCATACAACAGCATGGACAACCCTTGGGTGGTGCGCAGACAGTGTCTGTAATAGCTTACCATGCGTCAGCCCAAGGGTGTGTGTGTGTCCAGCCGTGTGTCATTCTAACACCCTGAAGCGCTCAGATTCCTTGGTCGCATCATTTTCTTGACTCACTGGACTCGGAGTTGTCTATCTACAGTCAATAGCTGTACGATTAAGGGCATCGCCACACCGCTCTTGAATGTGCAAAATGAGAATGAAGTTCCCACATGTGGCCTCCCGAACCAATCCTGCCGTATATAGGCAGGACTGGGGTGCGGCGTAGGGTCCACTTGTATCTACAAAGGGGGTGTTATGATGGGATCATGGAAATTGGTGCTTGTTTTTTTTTAGGGGGGCTGGAACCTTGCTTTCTTGGCATCGAGGGGTGTGTGTGGGTCCAGGGGTGGCGGGCGCTGGTTTCTTTAATGTGTGTTTTATGTTTTGGGGGATTGTAGGTTGCAGTCAGGTTGGGATGGGTGTGTGTTGTTAAAGTACCCCAAATTCTGTGTCTCATTTCCTCCACAAATCAGACAAAACATCCATCCATAACAAACGGGTATGGATCGCTAATATAATAAAAAATGCAAGGTTGGCCACGTTTGTGTGGATCAGCGCCAAGTGCCCACACACCCGTCTGCCGCCAAAGCGGCACACTTGCACATGTACATATGTATACTTATATATTTTACAGTATACATATGTATACATATATATTTCATACTCCATAAGGGGATGGAGGGCAGAAGGCAACTTACCTAAGACGGAAGACTACTCCAGCAAGAAGGCACCGACCCAACCCCCTCAAAGGTCCGAAAACACTTGGAGAGCCTTCCGCATCGGCCCACAAAACCAAAAACTCATTTACCAAAAACAAAGAAATATAACAGCATTGGCATTCCCGCCATTCATCTCAAACTACACACTCACGTCACTGCCAAAGAGGAGAAAGAAGATAAGAGACAACTTACCTAAGACAGAAGGCCCCTCCAGCAAGAATGCACCGAATCCCCGTGCTAAGGGTCCGAAACAACTGGGAAAGCCATCCACGCCGGCCCACAAAATTGTCTACCGCGTGGGCGCAGGGAACACAGCCCTAAGGTAGCCAAAGCAACGACACTAAGAGCGCACACAAGAGAGAGAGAGAGAGAGAGAGAGAGAGAGAGAGAGAGAGAGAGAGAGAGAGAGAGAGAGAGAGAGAGAGAGAGAGAGA
>BFEA01000162.1:1140952-1154709 GCA_003427395.1 Chara braunii | reverse complement strand
GCTGGATGGGCCGCGGCACCGTGCCTGTTGGCGGCTCAGTTAAATCCTTAAACTCTTCCAGCAATTTGGCAATAGCAGGGTCTACGGGCTTCTCTTCCTTAGGCTCGGTCACTGGCGTAACATAGGCAACAAAAACCTGTTCCTCTAGTTTCTCCTTTTTCACTAATCTGGCGAACGCGGGGGCACTAAGGCAGCAGTGTGCCAAGGAATTCTCTACCCCTGACACATGGAACAGGCGGGCAATCTTAGCCTCACCCGACGAACTAGGACGCCTACACTCGTGCTCCTTCAAATGGAGCGTGGCCCCGGCTGCCTCTCCCCAATCCATTCTCAGAACAATATCAAGTGGGAGGCTGTCTTCTACGAGGAGAGTCAGGGAGTGGAGGACCTTTTCCAATTTTCCATAGCTTTTGGACTTTAAGTCCCAGCTTCAACTTCTGCAGCGCCTTCCTACTAATATAGCTGCGGGTGGCCCCTGAGTCTACTAGGGCCCCTACTCTACTTCTAAAAATCTCCGTATCTAGCAATATAAGCTGCCCTTTATTCTGCTTCTTCATCTTGGCCCAGGCGGGTATCCTCTCTTTCAACTCTTTGGCCACGCCTGTGAGGGAGGTGTCTAGAGAGATCCTAACACCAGCGGTCTCTGGGCAGCTATCTAGACACCGGCCTGCAACCTCTGCCATAGGCACATGTGGTGTGGGAGTCTCCTGCCGGCTAACGCTAGGTTCCCCACATGGCCTAATGGTAGGAGCAGTTGCTACCCCTACCGGCGGCTGCCTTTTGGCCCTGGGGCAGCCGTTCGGGTCTCTCTATACTTAGGACAATATTTGATGATATGGCCCGGGTCACCGCAAAAAATGCACTGGCCCCGGTCCAATCGTTGTTGCCATAAAGCCTGGTCCAGACCCAAAGATTCCCAAGGCCTACCCTGAGGTAGCCCTGGGTGCCATCCTCCTATTCTATAGGGAGACCTGTTCCTAGGGYGGTTTTGCGGGGGACCTTGACCCCTGCCTCCCACTTGGCGGTTTCCTCCTCTGCCGCCAACCCCCTGATCGCCCTGGAACCGGCTCCCTGAGGCCCGGCCCCCTTGGCCCTGGCCTCTTCCTTGCGGCCTCCCTCCAGCCGCGACAGCAACATAAGATCTCCCCTGGCCCATACTGCTGTCCTCCTCTAACCCCCACTCAATCTGGTCGTAGGGGATTTCGTCCACACTACCTTCGTCTAAAGTTAGGACGAGGCTATCCTTAGTCTTTACTTGCCCCGAGATAGTGCGGCCCTTCCATGGCTTCCCTCTATCCAGATCTCTGTGCCAGAAGGTAGATACAGACGCGGACTTGGCTTCAAAAGCCACTACCTCACGACTCAGAGAATCATATGTCGTGGTAGGGTCTTCGCTCTTCGCGAAGAAGTGCCCTCGCAAAGCTTCGGGCATAGCTCGATAGAAGAGTTTAACTAATTGGGTCTCTGTGACTTTGTGATCAGGGACGGCGACTAACTCGTCCATTGTACCCTTGAGCGCCCTGGCACTTTTCCATTTGCGAGCATGGATGGTTTGCAGTTTATCTGACGCTTTTACACTGCGAGCGACGTCAGCAAATCGCTCGCGCAGTAATCTCATAAATTCGGTGAGGGAAGTAAATGAGGAGTACGCGACAGGATCGTCGCTGCAGTTGGCAGCGCGAACTAAGGACCTTGCGAAACTGGCAGCTTCATCTTTCAGCGCATGGATCGCAATTAAGACTTGCTGATCCGAGGAGACCTGTTGCAAATGCACATAGGTCTTCACGTTGGCTTCCCAGTTATCAAAGTTCTCTTCCCTCTTCCCAGCATAGGAATCCGGGAACTTAACTTTGATTGGTTCTCTACGTGGTGGGCGCGGCTCCTCTTCCCTAGGAGCTGTCGCTTTGACGCCCTCAATGGCGCCAGCGCAGAATCGTTCAGTCTTATCAAGGCGATGTCCCACCTCGACTCCAACGGCACCTACCAGTTCTCGCGCGAAGTCCCGTAAACCCAATCGTATCGAGCGCACGGCTATATCCTGACTCCTACTGAAGTCATACTGATCTGCTTGGATTCGTGCCAGGCATGCGATGCTTCGAGCCATGACTCGCATCTGATTCGGGRAATCGGGYTGGGCGGCTAATTGTTGTYCTATCRTTTTCACTTCCTCTAGTGCTTCCGCCGCCTCTGCTGCCTTGTCAACTCTCCTCTTTTTCTCCCTCATCACCGCTAACTTCCACTCCATCCTCTTCTCATCTTCCAATGCCCGGCGTCTAAGGGGATCTTTCTCTGCATCCCAAGCCCTCATGGCAGCTTCTTGCTGATCCTGCGGAATATACATGTTAACTTCTTCTTCCTCTCCCACAGTCAGATTAACCACCCATTCGGATATCCTTTTTTCCAGCTCCCCACCAGGACTGCCGCTATGCTGTCCACTACTCTTCTGCACTGGCGGGTCTTCCTCTTCCTCTTCTACCTTTTTCAACTTCTCTTCCTCTTCTTTTATTAGCCTCTCCTTCTCCCTGGCCATCTCCTCTTCGATCTTCTTCAGTTTGGCCGCCTGCTCCTCCTTCAAGGCCTTCTTTTTGGCCTCCTTCTCCTTCCTCTCTTGCAGAAGGGCGGCCATCTTCTCCTCCTCCTCCTTCGTGTATGGCGTGGTGGACGTACCACCACGAGTGGGCCCTACTCTACACGCAACAGTGGGCCAGAAGCCCAGRGGAAAAAGGAGACGCSATAGGGTTCCCCACAGGGAGAACCCCACAAGTAGCCCATACATGGGATAGTCATCCATCGTGATGTTAGGTGCACGACCAAAGTCCCACTCCTCACCACTTAGACCTACCCTGACTCACCCCACTGACTGACGTAGACTCCAATAACTAACACGAAACTTCCCTCTCACGGGATTAGGGTCCCACTGGGTACCTATGCCCCCAGGTAGGCCGGCAACCCTAACCACTTCCCCACAAAGGGGAGGAGCCTTTCCTCCAGGAGAGATCAGTCTCTGACTTTACACTAACACTACTACGGTCTCTAGCCTAGACCTAGGGCTATCACTACAGACTGTGCTGACCAGGAGGCATTTAAGGAGATCCCCCAAACTCCGCAAGAATTCTTTAACGTCGCAGACAGGACGACGCGGTCAGCACAACCCTACTGGCGATTTCAGCCCACAACTAGCCGTTCCGGCCTACCTGTGCCACACCGAGCAGCCCGCCGGTCTGTACCGGTCCTTGRGAGGGTTCGTGTCCCCCGGGACAGTCGAGTCGTCAGACACAGATCATCAGCCTTACTAGGTCRTAGAGGGGGAGTGGGTCAACCAGGGCCTCAACACTTAACGACGGCCTTCGTTTCAGCCCACAGCTCAGAGTTCAGACCCACTAAACTGATATTGAGAAACCTGCCGGTCAGTACCGGTCGTTGGGCTAGACGAGTTGTTTAACGAGCGCTCGCCGCTCATGCCCAGGTCCTCAAGTCTCAGAGTAGGAATCCTACTAAGCTCGTGTGGGTTTGRCAGCAAGGCCCTATCCTTCATCCACAGATTCTATCACCTAGGACAGAAGAGACTCAATGCAGAAAGGAGAGACAGACAGACTCTTGACCTCAGCAAGTACCAAAGGGTAAGTGTACATCCACGGGGTAGGGAAAGGGCTGAAGGCTTGGCGAGATCTCACCAACTCCAGCTTGGTCAAATCTTGGTCAACGGCGGCTTGGTCAACGGCCCGGTCAACGCTGGTCAACCTCCTTGGTCAACCCTCTTGTCAACTCTCGGTCAACCCTTGGTCAACCCTCTAACCTTCGTCAACCTTCAGCTATGGCTGCCGGCGCCTTCACCTTCTCTTTCTTCCTCCCTCTTGCACCCCGATCTTCTTCTTCTCTTTTTTTTTTNATCACTCACCCACACCAGATGGAAAACTCTACAGACTGTCGGTTCACACCCCATCACAAGCCAGCAAAACATCCACGAAACAAAGAAAGGTCTATCACAGCCAAAAAATACACTATATATATATATCGTCACAATATATATATATCGTCACAAATATATATATATATTTTTTACTTTTTCGTCCTCCCCGTTGTGTACTCCCTCTCCTTGTGTACTACTAGTAAACGCATATGAATGAGCGTCGTTGAGAGAACAGACAAAATATAATTGCCCTTCTACTCTGCCTCCTTTTATAACGTGCAAGTGGGCCGTAAAGGCACACGGGGACATGGGCAGCTCGCGCTCAACCATCATCAACGTGGCCAGCCTTGTACGTGATAGGCACGGTAAGAAGGTAACTGCAAGAACAAAGAAAATGGGAGGCATCACAGAAGAAGCCGACGAAAATATAATCAAGAAAACTATATAACAAATTTATTGTGTGTCGTATTGTTTTTACTGTTGGGTTGGCCCATCTCAAGTGTGTTGCATTGCTTGTGTAAAGGTGAGATTCCTTGCATTGCTTGTTTAAAGGTAAGGTTCTGAATAGATATTGACTCCACAAGCAATTCTTCTTCTTCTTCTTCTTCTTCCGATTCTGATTCTGATACTGATTCTGAGCAAGTGTTTTGGGTTTCCTCGGCATTGATTCCTTCTCTATGGACCGACGACGACGACGACTGTGGCAAGAGGGGGTCATCCAAAACAAGGGTGTCTAGCTGCTGCAGAATTTGTTCTGCAACAGTACGTCTGAAATCAGTCTTGCAAATTCACACTCAAACATGCATGCAACAGATGAGAATAACTTGGCGCTGTGCACCCAACTCAAACTCGGAGATATGGTAGCTTGCAACTCAACTCAAATCCAAGTTTACTTCAGTTGACTATGGCGCTGGGCGCCCACACTTACACGCCTGACACAGAGTTCACACGCAACTCGACTCCGGATCACCCTGGATACCATGCACGCCAACCACTGCACACACACACACACTCACTAACTATYTATGGCTTTGGCGTATGGCCACTAACAGCTAACTAGCCTTTCACTAACTTCTGCCCACTTCGTCTTCGGGCCATCTGCAGACCTCCCTTGCACAAGACGCCCGGGCAGCGCTTCCGCAGAGCTTCCGCAGGAATGAATGAATGCTGGACGCAGCCTTTTGATTTATACTTCTGTGTTGCCTTCGTTTGCCTTGTATCCCTGGCCCATGATGCACACAGTCCCCTCCGTGGTACTTGCTGGACCGGACTGGTACTTTCTAGACTTTCCCATGACCGCATAGTGACAACCCTGCGACGCAGTGCAGTTGCACTGGGGTCCTACTATTTGCCCTTGCCACTTGGCCTCGTTTCCAACATGGGTTTGCTTTAGTCACACCACTTGACCACTTGCCAACCTTCTAGAAGGACTGCAGCTGGACTTCTACTCTACAGGTCTATGGATCAAATCCTGGCTACCTAACGACCTACGACAAGCCTACTTACCATTGGTGGTTCTACAGGTCGCAGGTTCGATTCTTCAAGTTGTCACAGATATTGTACACAGGTGAATTGGGGAACTAGGGATCGAACCCTGGGTACTACATAGGCTACTTCGAACTGGTGAATACCGTTTCACGTCCTGGTGGTGTCAGCCCTTCACCACAGTGCTCTATAAGCGGCTCATGTGGTTCTCTATTTTCCTGCTCAAGCTGTTGAGTTTGCTGTTCGTCAGGCAAGAAAGAAGGAGATCCGATGGCGTTTGCAGTAATTGTATGCCCAACTCTGCATGTGGGATATGCTAAGAGAGGATGTGGTGGATGATAGCATCATGGATAGTCCACGCAGTAAAGGCACATGCTTTCTATGACAGCTTCCTGGAAACATTGATGACACATGGCATGTTGGTCACATGTCAGCAGGAAGGCAGGTTGACGTTCGCAGCTATTTAAGCATGGCAGATTAAGGCCACAATGGCATATTGGGCGGGCGATTAAGGAGGGGAAGGGGGGGGGGGGGGGGGGGGGATGAACACAAGACCAAGAGTTGCAGTTTTTGCAACAGAGGCTGGCAGTGACCATCCCTTCATAGTGTTCGGAGCAGAGACTGTGCACTGTGCATGCTAACCGAACTGTGGCTGTGTGGCCACAGAATGTAAGGTCACGGCCAACATCCTCTAAGGAGGTTCTTTCATTGTCTGGAGCAGAATCTGCCCGATCTACACAGGGAGGGGACACTGCTTGGTCATGTGCAGGGGAAGGACGTAATTGCGCATCCGGATTGCTCTCCAGAGACTGAAGCGCTTGCGGGTGCTAAGTAACATACTGTTCCTGCGGGACGATCCAAATTCAGTGAGTATTTGCTACTTGGTTATAGAAAGAGTTAATGGTACTTGCCGTGTGCACCCTACCTCCATTGTCCCATAAGGCCCATGCATTGTTTGCAAAGGTCACAACGCTGAAATGTCCTGGACGATACAGGATGTACGCGCAAATATTTGAGTTCATGTCTGGCATGTAGTTCTGGAAAGCAGGCTGCAGTTGTAGTCTTCTACCCATAAATGCCATAGACAAGACTTCTATGTTCAATCCAGGACCAGTACTGTCATCCTCTGGGCAGACAGCACGGTGCTCTTCTTCTATCCAGCGGACAATATCAGCAAAATCAGAAATTGTGTAAGGGTTACAGTAGTAAGCGAGGAGACTTACATGGACAGCATAGTACGCAAAATAGCCTCACTGCAGCACCATGAGATCATATGATTCTGCTGGTTGTGCGGTAGGGGGCAGTTCATTCAGTTCTGTGGATTGCACGGCTCATTTCTATCAGGTTCCTCCGTTTGTGGAAACTGCACTGGCTCCAGTACACGCTCCGAAGAGAGGGAGGTCATCTCCAGTCAGGGGCTCCATCAAATGATCAAAAGGCAGGTCATTGACCATTGGGGCTGCGGAACATGCGGGGTCAGGCAGGGGAGAAATGGGTGGCTGAGATATGGGTGGGTCAGATGCAGGTAATGGAGGCCGATCAGCCGCACTTGTATTTAAGGTGGCTGCCAGTCGTGCAAAAGTTGCACAGGCGGCCGCACCCCGTGTCTAATGTAATGCTGAAGAAATTGTCGCCACATTGTTGGCATCGAACTCGACATGCACTATTCCGGGCTAGTGTGTATTGAGCGTGACGTCGTCGTTCTGTACGGTTGCGGGCATGACGTCAGAGCAGATCTCGAACCTCAGCAAGGGCCGCAGTGATTATACTATCCATGGACAAACGAGGTAGTTGTCTTGGAGACGGTGGTGGAGGCGGGGAGCGACTCTGCCGACGAGGTGTCTACAACGACCGATTTAACGGTAGATGCCTTGGATGAAAGGGTCGTTGTGACGGCTGATCTGACCAGGAATGTGTTGATAACGAAGATGATGAATCAGGCAAGGTAGAGGAGGAGGGGAGAGATGACAACGAGGGTAGAGAAGAGGAGGAAGAGGAGGAAGAAGAAGAAGCAGAAGAAGGAGACGAAGAAGAAGCAACAGAGGAGGGGTTAGATAACTGGGGGGATAATGTAGACGAAGATGTCCGTGGGGATGATGATGGTGGCAGGGATGCCGGTGGTGGTGGTGGTGGTGGTGGTGATGGCAACAGTGATGAGGGAGGCACCATTTCGACAGCAATAGTCGCATTGGTAGGATTGTGGCCTGCATCGCCTACAGCAACCTCAGCAGCCTATACATTACTTGTCATTGTTGGACCATTCTCTGGCTGGGCTGGCGTTGCAATTTCAGCAGGAGTAACAAGACGGGGTAGACCCGCTGCGCCGTGTTGTGTGGAGGGCTGATGTCGCCTGCAGCCATAATTGGTGTTCAGGAGTGGGTGATGATGGTCTGCTGCATGTGGTCGGGAGGAGGCTCTGTATGTCGAGTGTGCATTCGGCAGTGGGTGAGCAATGGTCCAGTGCACCATACAGCGAAACCAATTCGAGAGTCGTGTGACATGAGGGGATAGTCGGCGCTGTCGGCCACGCACATATGTCATCCAACCTTTGGCCAGGACACTAGGAGGATGGGCCCTTAAAAGCATACGTCGCGTCAAGGAAGTCACTGTCGCTTTAAAGTCGGTAGTATTATTACAAATATGTCCAAACCTCAGTTGTTGTCCTGTAAGTACACCTGCAGGCTGATGAGATGGGGCATTGGAGGATGCACTGGGATAAAGTATGACAGGGAATGACCCAGCCTCGACCTTATCAAATACACCTATGCGAAGCGAGCCATCTGACCGCACTTGGATTCTTGCCCCAAGGAAAAGACGTGAGCCATCTTGCTCAGTACTGTCTTTCCACTCAAGACCGTACCGAGTAGGAGGGGGTGGGGATGTCTGCCAGGACAGAATGTCATCGATGAACCGATATGTGAATGCATATGCTTGCGCCACACGCAGGTCTTCCTGACGAAGTTCATCGACGAACTGTGCTTCATCCCAATAGAGCGTAAGGTTGGCAATTTCTGGACCAGCATTAGTGCCCATAGGGATACCGACACTTGATGGCGGAGAATGCCATCCGTTGTATACAGATGAACATAAGTATTTGAGACTACAAACTGCAGATGCTGTTCAATTTGTCGGTACTGAAAGAGTGTCTGTGCTATGTGAAGTAACCCATTCCCCGCGACGAGGCCGTCCTATAGTCATGTACATTTCTATTGGCCTTCCGCCCTGTGGGATCAGCGTCGAAGCGTAGTTATGTGTCTCACGAACAGCATTTCTGACATTATTAAGTATCCGGTCGTGTGGCAGGTTTGTGTACATTGTTGTAAAGGCCCGCTGTGTGTGGCGTAGAGCCTCAAAGGGACTGTGCATTCTTCTTTGAGATCCAAAATGAGTTCCTCAGCACTTTGTACGATCCAGCAACGTCGCACACCATTTTCTCGGTAAAGCTCATTGTTCTTGCTGCGCAAAGATTTCATCACACCTTGAAGGGCATAGCTAAGTGAGTGAGAGGTCATTGTTGTACTTGCAAGGGGGTTTGTGAGGCGGCCTGTTATGCAGGTCTGAGACAGAGGGTCGACGGGATGTTGAACAGGGGGCAGATAGGGAACGATTGTTTCGTTGTGTGACTGAAGAATTGGACGAAGAGCGGTTAGGGATTTATGTGCTTCGAGTGCAAAATAGATGTGTGTGTGTGCGTGTGTGTGTGTGTGTGTGTGTGTGTGTGTGTGTGTGTRTGTGTGTTTTAGATTTTCCCCACAACAGCCCCAATTCCACCCAGGTGAAAAGATTCAGAATCAAAGCAGTCTTTGTCCTATTGCAGACAACGAGAGCATTTGAGATGTCCAACATATTAAAACAATTTTATAATTAGACAGTTTTTTGGTCGTCCTTGGGGTACCCCTTTCATTGTTCTTGCAGTTCCCCTTTTACAGTGCCTCTTACGCACAAGGCTGCCCACGTTGATTGTGGTTGAGCGGCAGCTTCCCACATCCCCATGTGCCTTCACGGCCCACTTGCACGTTATTTCAGGAGGCAGAGTAAAAGGGAGGGTATGCTCATGTGCATCTCTTCACAGCTTCATACTCCTGTTCATTTCACTTCAGATCTTCAGCTTATACAGCCTTTGTGTCCGTCCTTCATCTTCATACTTCCGTTCATTTCATTTCTGATCTTCATATCATCTATACTCTTAATGATGCTCATTCGTATGTATTTGTTAGTAGTACAAAGGGAGTGGAGGGGAGGGTGGAGGGCAAGGGATAGAAGGCTGAGTTCTCCAGGAGTATGGGGCAGGGGAGGTAGGGGCAACGGGAAGGAAAGAAATATGTGGAGGGCAATATAGAGTATGACATGCAAAGAGCAGGGGAAAAGTGTATGACGGGTTTCACAGATTTCTAAATATTCACCGCTGAAGCAGACTTCTAAAAATAAAAAATAAAAAAACCTATGGCGAGTGGCCACCCCTACAGACCGGACAGGACCAGTTCGGATGTGGGCTATGGAAGCACCGCATCCAATTTTCGCAATCACAGTTGCTGCATCTAAGGCACGGCGCAGACAAATGTCACAGGCTACGTGGCTCGTACATGCTAGGAACACCGAGGCACGTCGACCGCAATTATATGGCATTGCCGTTCCAGCCCGTCTACAAATTAGACATGACAGTCGGGGTGCCGTACATGAGTACAGTACTGAACAGTACTGACTGTCATCGTACGTATGGAAGCAAAAACTCGCATGGACTATACCTTCATAATCCTCACGGCACAAGGCATGTGAACCACATGCTAGTTGAATCTCTGGCGGGTCATCACAAAACAGCATGGAGTATCTTTCTTGGGCTTCCTCAGTATGTATTCCTTATCCATGGGCAGACGACAACAGGGAGGATCGGTCCAACGCAAGGGCATTCAGCTGCTGCAGGATATGATCCGCAACAGCTTGCCCTGGTGGTGATAAACTATGAGCACATCGCTCTGCCAGTGGTTCATAACTTCATATAGAATAATAGAAGTCTATTTTCCTCCTCGGACTGCTGTGTTCGTCGTTCGTCTGGCAAGAAAGAGGGAGATCTGTCAGCGGTTGCCATAGGTGTATGACCAATACCGCATGCGGGACATGCTAGGAGGGAATGTGGAGGGTGATGGCACCGGGGACAGTCCACGCAGTAAAGACACATACTTTCTATGACAGCTTCATGGAAGCATTGACGACACATGGCATGTTGTCAACATGTCATTAGTATGGAAGGCTGACGTGCACAATTATTTAAGCATGGCAGATCAAGGCCACAACGACATGCTGGGCAAGTAATCAGGGGGTGGGGGGGGATGAGCACAGGACTGGGGATCACAATTTTCGTGTGAGAGGCTAAGCAGCGACCATCCCTTCATAGTGTTCGGACCAGAGGCTATGTCGTGTACATGCCAACCGAACTGTATCTGTATGGAAGGCTGACGTGCACAATTATTTAAGCATGGCAGATCAAGGTCACAACGGCATGCTGGGCAAGTAATCAGGGGGTGGGGGGGATGAGCACAGGACTGGGGATCAAAATTTCGTGTGAGAGGCTAGAAGCGACCATCCCTTCATAGTGTTCGGAGCAGAGGCTATGTCGTGTACATCCCAACCGAACTGTACCTGTGCGACGACACAACGGGAGGGCACAACCATCATCCTGTGGAGAGGTCCTTTCACTGTTTGTGGTAGAATCAGCAGGATTGCTCTCCGGGGGGTGCAGTGCTTGCAAATGCTCATCGACATACTGTTCCTGATGGATGAGCCAGACTGAGTGACCCTCCAACATTTGGTGATAGAAAGAGTTAATATTTCCCACTGTGCGCACCCTACCGCCATTGTCCCATAGGGTCCATGAATTATCTGCAAAGGTAAGAGCACTAAAGTGACCTGGACAATATAAGATATATGCCCGAATATTTGGATCCGTGCCTAGCTCGTGGTTTTGCGGAGCAGGCTGGAATTGCAGTCGCCTACCCATAAATGCCATAGCCAGGACTTCTATGTTCACCCCAAGCGCAGCTCTGTCGTCGTCTGGGCAGACGGCACGGTGCTTTTCTTCTATCCAGCGAACAACGTCTGCGAAATCAGCAATAGTATAAGGATTACAATTGTAAGCAAGGAGACGTACATTAATGGCATAGTACGCACAGCGCCCTCGCTGTAGCGCTATAACATTGTCTGATTCCGCAGGTTGCGTGGGGGATCCGTTTACGGCAGGGGGATCCTCATTCGATTCTGCAGGTTGCCCAGGTGGCGGAGACTCGTTGTGGTCTTGACCAATTGGCTCCGGTATGTGCTCCGGGGAGAGATGATCTTCAACCGGGGGCTCCGTCAGGTAATCAAGAGACAGGCCATTGTCATTTGGGGCAGGGGAGCGAGTGGGGCTAGGTGGATGAGAGGGACGGGTCAGGTGGGTGAGAACTGGGTGGACCAGATGTGGGAATCGAAAGTTGATCAGCCTCACTTGTGCTTAGGGCGGTTGCTAGTCGTGCAAACGCTGCACAAGTAGCTGCACCTCGTGTCTGGTGCACTCGTAAGCCTGCAGCACTGAAGAAATCATCGCCACATTGCGGGCATCGAACTTGATGTGCACTATTCCTCACTAGTGTATACTGAAAGCGACGATGTCGTTCCGTACGGTTGCGAGCAGATCGCAGCAGATCTCTAACCCCTGCAGGGGGCGCGGTGATCATGCCATTCAACGACAAACGAGGCCGCTGTCTTGGAGGCTGTTGTGGAGACGGCGAACGTCTCCACCGAAAAGGCATCTGTAACGATCGATCTAACAACGGATACCTCGGCTGACAGGGCCTTTGTGACGGCCAATCTGACCATGAGTGGGTTGATGATGAGGAGGTCGATGATGAGGAAGTAGAGGAAGAAGTAGGGGAAGAGGAAGAAGAAGACGATGTAGACGACTGGTGGTGGTGCTGCTGATAATGATGGCGGTGATGGCGGTGATGGCGGTGGTGGTGGTGGTGGCGGCGGTGATGGTGGTGGTGGTGGAGGTGGCGGTGGCAGCAGTGGCAGAGGAGGTGGTCTACCTTCAGCAGCAGCAGCAACAACAACAGTCATTGTATTGGTAGGATGCTGGCCTTCATCCCTTACCGCCATTTCGGTAACGTTCACATTGTTTACTGTGGCTGGCATGATCTTGGCCGAGACGGTGTATCGACATTAGTGTCTTCCATTTCAGCACGGATAACAGGGGGGACAGGGGGTCTGCATTTGATTGTGCGGAGGGCTGACGCTGGCTGCGGTCAACATTGGTGTCAGGCGATGAGTGGTGGTCTCTTGTGTGCGGTTGGGTGGAGGACCTGCACACTGAATCAACTTTCGGGAGTGGGTGAGCGATTGCCCAACGAACCATTCAGTGAAACCAGTTCGAAAGTCAAGACATGAGTTGGTAGCCGGTGTTGTCGGCCACGCACATATGCAGTCCAGTCTCTAGCCAGGACACTGGGAGGATGGCCCCTGAGAAGCATACGTCGTGTCAGGGAAGTCACTGGCGCTTTGAAGTCGGTAGTATTATTACATATATGTTCGAATCTCGTTAGTTGTCCTGTGAGCACACCTGCAGGCTGATGAGCCGGAGCGTTGGAGGAAGCACTGGGCCAGGGGACGTCCAGTTCTCGGCCTTATCAAATACATCAATGCGAAGTGAGTCATCAAGCCGAACCAAGATTCTTGCCCCAAGGAAAAGACATGACCCATCTTGCTCAGTAGTGTCTTTCCACCCAAGGCCATACCGAGCAGGAGACGATGGTGATGTCTTCCAAGATACACTGTCATCAATGAATCGATATGTGAATGCATATGCTTGCGCAGCATGCAGATCTTTCATCCCAATAAAGCGTGAGGTTGGCAATTTCTGGTCCAGCGTTAGTGCCCATAGGGATACCGACCACCTGATGGCGCAGAGTGCCATCCCTTATATAAAGGTAAGTATTAGAGACCACGAACCGCAGATGTCGCAGAGTGCCATCCCTTATATAAAGGTAAGTATTAGAGACCACGAACCGCAGATGTTGCTCTATTTCTGACACCGAGAGGGTGTCTGGCCCATGTGAAGTAACCCACTCCCCACGATGAGGACCGCCTATAGTCATGTACATTTGTACTAGCCTTCTGGCCTGTGAGATCCACCCCAAAGCATAATCATGTGCTTCACGAACAGCATTCAGAACATTGTTAAGAATCCTGTCGTGTGGCAGGTTCATGTACATAATTGTAAAGTCCGCCGTATGTGGCAGGGTTGTCAGGCGGGGGCCCCCGGGGGCAAAGCCGGGGTAGGGGTTTGACCCCCGGAACCCCGCAGCGAGGGTGCCACACCCCCGCCCACCCC